>JAEMWC010000477.1:502500-515000 GCA_016490735.1 Pachyseris speciosa
GACTTATGTCTAGTCTTTTTTCGGTTTTTGACTTAAACTGTGAGCTAGCTCTGTGACTGATGGAACAAAAAGAGTCACTAAGGGGAAAAGGGTACGTGGTTAAAATTTACCAAAACGGATTTTGTATTATCTGGAAAGGCTATAAAAACGTAGCGTTCAATAGATTCTATAAGCCGGAGTAGCTAGGACGGGATCACAATATGTGACTGCCTTTAAAGTGTGCTATTTTTGCAGCAACTTGCGCTGTAGACTTCGCAGCTATTTCTAAAGACATGCCCCTAACACTATCGGACCTAGCGACAAAATCATATAAAATTTGTAAATTTTTTGAATTCACAGCGACACCATGACTTAACAACACTTCTCTACAAACCATCAAACACAACGTTTCAAGATTTTTCCAAGGCCCTGATTCAATTTTCGCATTGTGACTTATCATGAATTTGTTTCCCTTTTTTCGCTTATATGGCGAAACCACTGCCCTTTTCCGTTTCCTTGGCGTTGAGCTTTCACCTATGGCAACGCAGCGAGCCTGAATGATGTTTCCACAATTGAAGCATTTGCAGAGTTCTGTGCACCCCATACCATCTGTCACACGTCACGTCTCGACACGATTCGCCACTTCGTTCTCCTTCAGTATGCTTTTTTCGACTTCCACACCTGCAACCCTTATTCTTGATCGTTTTGTTCATCGAAACTTCGTCGGCTTTGTTAGGGTTCTTGCAATTGTGGCATCGACACTTGCGGGTACAAGACTGCTCCATCTTGTGGCAGGGACATTTGTCAGAAACACAGGAAATACCAGACACGGCTTTCTGCTTCGTGTTTTTACCACAAGTGCATCTTGTTTCTGTTGCCTTCTCCACAAACTCATCTGTAATTGCAACTTCTGAGAAGACAAAAGAAAAGAATAGGCTACGCACTAATAGCATATTCCCTTTTCGCCGGAGCTGAGCCGAGATCCTCTAAAGAGAGGACACGATGTTTACAAGACATAAGTTGAGGGGAACGTGGTACCAAGCAATTCATTTAAGAATTTCTTCTCAGGTTATATACCAAAGACAGCCTTGGTCAAAAAGGAAACGAAAGCATACCCCCAACAATTAAAGTTTGATTGAATAAGTACATGTCGGTGATACAAGACTAGTACTTTTTATTTTGAGTGTTTGTTTTTTGTAAGCATGTTACTTTGGAATCCTTCAAAAACTTAATAATATCAAACTGTCGATAATACACCACGTGCATGACTTTAAATCGATAAATCTCCTCCTTATTATGCAGTATGCGGTGTTTTATCTTACATAAAGACACTCCTTCTTAGTATGCGGTGTTTTATCAGATAGACACTGCACGTGACATATGACTTATCGACCCCGCAACTGATACAACAAGTCATAGATTGTTTTTCTTGTATGCTAACATTTCCCTTTAACAGTTTGAACCATTGTTTAGACTCTAAGGGGTCACGTTTTTTTGGAATGTTTTTGAAACTGTTTAAAAAGCTCGCAGCACTTGTTTTATCGGGTCTAAAACCACCCGGTTGCTCCTCGTGGTTTTAAATATTGCAACCCATTTTTCGCAATGACATACTCAGTTCTATGACGTACCTTTCGTGCCATCATAGTGTCCAGGTCCAGAGTGGTCGTATGCTACATAGATGGGTGTGGTGGTGAGGAACTCTTGCGGTAGGAATGGCACTGTAGGTGTAGTCGGCAGAGCTGTGACAACAACGATTGGGATTTTCAGGAGTTTGGCCATAGGTGGTTTGCACGTTACGTCATCGCCGCCATGCTGGTGGACGTAAACAATACCTCTCTCATTAGCTCCTTTTGTTCGTCCACCAGCATTTGTTCGTTTCACCATTGTTATCTGTGTCTCTAGAGATTGGCTGCAAACCACCTATAGCTTTCGCACAGAGATCGCCTACTTCATGAGCAAAAAATCCGTCTTGTTTAAATCTGCGAACTTCTTCTAACTCATTATCGCCAAAAGTCATCCAGTCTCTGTAGTCTTCTATGTTTTCGGTGACCTCGTTAACAAACAGCTCCCTGAGTTGATTGGTGTCATGGGTTTCTGACTCTGTCCTAATCCTAATGAAGTGCAGTGCTCCTCAATTTGTTCACCGTAGAGTGTTAGATGTTTACAAAGCTGTGAGGCAATCGCTCTAGAAAAACAGTTCCCATCTCTTTCGATCCTGGAAACTTCAAGGTTAAGGCTGGAGAGATTTCGTACTAAATTGTCCCTGTGCTGCGCAGTCAAATCCAGTCCCAAGAAATTCATTTGCTTTTCAGCCTCAATAAGATCCCCAGTTTTCACACCAACGTACCAAAGGAAAGCTAGGACATCGACCGCTTTGTTTTTACACCTTTCCGTAAAGGAGTTTATAAAATCTTGGACATGTAGTACTCTTTGAATGATGTAGTTTAAGACACTCAGGGTTTTAAGTTGCTCAACTTTTATTGCACTGACTGAGCTATCAATCTCAAAGGGCGTCTCAATAGAAAAATTATCGTTACTTGTAGTATCGCTTGTGCTCACAGGTGAGCTCACAGTCAATCACTAGTAGGGGCAGTCGATCATTACTAGGGACAGTCAATCACTAGTAGGGACAGTCGATCATTGCTAGGAACAAATGATCAGTGCTAGGGACAGATGATCAGTGCTAGGGACAGATGATCAGTGCTAGGGACAGTCAATCACTAGTAGGGACAGTCGATCATTGCTAGGGACAGTAGATCATTGCTAGGGGCAATTGATCATTGCTAGGGACAGTCGATCAGTGTGAGGGACAGTTGATCACTATTAGGGACAGTCGATCATTGCTAGGGACAGATGATCAGTTCTAGGGACAGTCAATCACTAGTAGGGACAGTCGATCATTGCTAGGGACAGATGATCAGTGCTAGGGACAGTCAATCACTAGTAGGGACAGTCAATCACCAGTAGGGACAGTCGATCATTGCTAGGGACAGTATATCACTGCTAGGGACAGATGATCAGTGCTAGGGACAGTCAATCACCAGTATGGACAGTCGATCATTGCTAGGGACAGTAGATCATCGCTAGGGACAGTCAATCACTAGGAGGGACAGTCGATCATTGCTAGGAACAGATGATCAGTGCTAGGGACAGTCAATCACTAGTAGGGACAGTCGATCATTGCTAGGGACAGATGATCAGTGCTAGGGACAGATGATCAGTGCTAGGGACAGTCAATCACTAGTAGGGACAGTCGATCATTGCTAGGGACAGATGATCAGCGCTAGGGACAGTCAATCACTAGTAGGGACAGTCGGTCATTGCTAGGGACAGTTGATCAGTGCTAAGGACAGTCAATCACTAGTAGGGACAGTCGATCATTGCTAGGGACAGATGATCAGTGCTAGGGACAGTCAATCACTAGGAGGGACAGTCGATCATTGCTAGGGACAGATGATCAGTGCTAAGGACAGTCAATCACTAGTAGGGACAGTAGATCATTGCTAGGGACAGATGATCAGTGCTACGGACAGTCAATCACTAGTAGGGACAGTAGATCATTGCTAGGGACAGATGATCAGTGCTAGGGACAGTCAATCACTAGCAGGGACAGTCGATCATTGCTAGGGACAGATGATCAGTGCTAGGGACAGTCAATCACTAGTAGGGACAGTCGATCATTGCTAGGGACAGATGATCAGTGCTAGGGACAGTCAATCACTAGTAGGGACAGTCAATCACCAGTAGGGACAGTCGATCATTGCTAGGGACAGTATATCACTGCTAGGGACAGATGATCAGTGCTAGGGACAGTAGATCATTGCTAGGGACAGTCAATCACTAGGAGGGACAGACAATCATTGCTAGGAACAGATGATCAGTGCTAGGGACAGTCAATCACTAGTAGGGACAGTCGATCATTGCTAGGGACAGATGATCAGTGCTAGGGACAGTCAATCACTAGTAGGGACAGTCGATCATTGCTAGGGACAGATGATCAGTGCTAGGGACAGTCAATCACTAGTAGGGACAGTCGATCATTGCTAGGGACAGTCGATCATTGCTAGGGACAGTCAATCACTAGTAGGGACAGTCGATCATTGCTAGGGACAGATGATCAGTGCTAGGGACAGTCAATCACTAGTAGGGACAGTCAATCACCAGTAGGGACAGTCGATCATTGCTAGGGACAGTATATCACTGCTAGGGACAGATGATCAGTGCTAGGGACAGTAGATCATTGCTAGGGACAGTCAATCACTAGGAGGGACAGACAATCATTGCTAGGAACAGATGATCAGTGCTAGGGACAGTCAATCACTAGTAGGGACAGTCGATCATTGCTAGGGACAGATGATCAGTGCTAGGGACAGTCAATCACTAGTAGGGACAGTCGATCATTGCTAGGGACAGATGATCAGTGCTAGGGACAGTCAATCACTAGTAGGGACAGTCGATCATTGCTAGGGACAGTCGATCATTGCTAGGGACAGTCAATCACTAGTAGGGACAGTCGATCATTGCTAGGGACAGATGATCAGTGCTAGGGACAGTCAATCACTAGTAGGGACAGTCAATCACCAGTAGGGACAGTCGATCATTGCTAGGGACAGTATATCACTGCTAGGGACAGATGATCAGTGCTAGGGACAGTAGATCATTGCTAGGGACAGTCAATCACTAGGAGGGACAGACAATCATTGCTAGGAACAGATGATCAGTGCTAGGGACAATCAATCACTAGTAGGGACAGTCGATCATTGCTAGGGACAGATGATCAGTGCTAGGGACAGTCAATCACTAGTAGGGACAGTCGATCATTGCTAGGGACAGATGATCAGTGCTAGGGACAGTCAATCACTAGTAGGGACAGTCGATCATTGCTAGGGACAGTCGATCATTGCTAGGGACAGTCAATCACTAGTAGGGACAGTCGATCATTGCTAGGGACAGATGATCAGTGCTAGGGACAGTCAATCACTAGTAGGGACAGTCGATCATTGCTAGGGACAGATGATCAGTGCTACGGACAGTCAATCACTAGTAGGGACAGTTGATCATTGCTAGGGACAGATGATCAGTGCTAGGGACAGTCAATCACTAGTAGGGACAGTCGATCATTGCTAGGGACAGTCGATCATTGCTAGGGACAGTCAATCACTAGTAGGGACAGTCGATCATTGCTAGGGACAGATGATCAGTGCTAGGGACAGTCAATCACTAGTAGGGACAGTCGATCATTGCTAGGGACAGATGATCAGTGCTACGGACAGTCAATCACTAGTAGGGACAGTTGATCATTGCTAGGGACAGATGATCAGTGCTAGGGACAGTCAATCACTAGCAGGGACACTCGATCATTGCTAGGGACAGATGATCAGTGCTAGGGACAGTCAATCACTAGTAGGGACAGTCGATCATTGCTAGGGACAGATGATCAGTGCTACGGACAGTCAATCACTAGCAGGGACAGTCGATCATTTCTAGGGACAGGTGATCATTGCTAGGGACGGTTGAGCCACACTGTGGATCAATGCAGGGGAGAATCGATAAGAGCATGGTATAGAGAGTGAAAAATTTCAGTTTATTGTCGACCGTAACACCCAAAAGATCGTTTCATTACCATATCAGCTTTAGGGAGACGTAGCTTCGAGTTTAGAACCGCGTAAGCAAGCTTGTGGTCACTCAAACCAGGTTCCAAAACACCCGATGACATAATAAGAGCTGAAGCGTTTGTCAATATAACATCTAGACAAGACTCCCGTGTTTTGGATATCCTAGTCGGTACATTTATGATGGAATCCAAGTCATACACGTCACAAACATCAAGCACGCATCTCCCTTCTTTTTTGTCGGCTAGCGGATGGAGTATATCGGAATTTAGGTCTCCAGTACATATTACAGTGTCACTAAACGACAAAGCTTCATCTAACATGGTAGACAGTTCCTTAGAAAATGTAGCGTTGTCAACTGACGGTGGTTTGTATGCGCACAAAATGGCTATACGCCTATTATTCATGTAAACATCCAGCAAAATACATTCAAGCGACTGTCCAGATTTTCTCTTTCTGACCGCAGCAATGTTGTCCCGAACATAAACAAGTATTCCTCCCGCTCCTTTGATTCTGTCATTCCTGTATAACTTATAGTTCTCAACCTGAAACTGAGAATTGGGATATGTTCGATCAATCTTGGTCTCTTGAATTGTTAATATATCGAACACTTGCTGATCGAGCCATTCCTTTACCTCTACAAATTTGCTCTGCAGACTGTTTATATTGTAGGTAGCGATGATACATTCCTTACGATACTCCCTCCTCAAAAATGAGAAGTCTTCTCGGTCATCCGTTGCTTCTTCTGATGCTACAGAAACAGTAGACAGATTTAAATTTTCCATCAGCGAAGAGTTCAATGATGTGGAGTGAAATGGCAGTCTTGCATAAATTTCGCGTAACATAGTTGACAGGTCCAACTGTTGTCGCCAGAGACCATGAACGAATATTTCTTGACGGTAATTCCAGCACATTTAATGTGAAACTTAAGTCGACATTCTTCACAGCAGACAGACTTATGGGTTCTTGCAATTGCTCTTTCGCAGAGTGCACATGGGTTCTTCGCAGGTCCTGGGTTCGGATGAATACAGTCAAGTGGAATTTCACATGGATTATAACCAGCATCTCGGTTTGGGCCGTAGTAGATTACACGACTAAAAAACTTTTTCCTATTCCTGCAGCTGGTGGTTATATTGCAATTTCTTGTCCCCGTTGAGCGCCTAGCCTCGCATACAAGAAAGAGAAGGAAAAAAAATCGGAGCAACCGAATAGCGCGACAGGCCGCCATATTGCACTTAGGAGCGACACATAACTACCTCCTGGTCCTGCACTTAGGAGCGACACATAACTACCTCCTGGTCCTGCACTTAGGAGCGACACATAACACCATTTAGGTAGTTGAGTACTAAATAACTAACCCATTTTATCATTTATTACCAATAAACCAAATTTTCGTGTTTCACTCCCCCACCGACGCAGCACCACAGTTTCTTTAGAAACTAATCCCCTTAATTCATTTTACCATATAGTCTTGTTGCAGAAGATCAGATAGCCAAATTACTTACGGCTCGTTTGAACTGAAGCCATCATATGAATCGGATTCAATGACGTGAAAAGCATTTGTGGCCATGTGTTGGAATCACAATGCTTTGATTCTGGCCATGTTTCAAGCATTTGGAAACCACCAAACCCTACCTCCTGGTCCTGCTTGAAATAAGCGCATCGCCTGATGGGAAGACTTTAGAGAGACTGGGCTCTAACGTTCACTCACATGGCGGGTAACGAATAAAGATGGCGGACGGCCGGAATTATCGTGAAGTTACAGTTAACAGCCATCATAGACAAGGAAAAATTATTGACTTTACGATAGGATTCAATTTAACAACAACAGTGAAAGATGAAGAGTCCACCAAGCCACATGTGGGAGGGGGATTTGCATATCGGGAGAGTGGAAACATGGATTCTGTCACTCGAAATCGCTTCATTTTCTGGTTTGTATAAGCTTCACTGCGTACGTACAGTACTTGTAGTTCTAAGCTAACATAGTAGCCTTGCATTTCGTCCTGTTTCGTATTTTTGAGTATTAGCCTCGCTCAAATATATACTATTAACTGTTGAAAGTATTCTGGTGAGGATATGAGGTTAAATTTTCGAGTTAATTTGAGGTAATATAGGTGACTTCACAGACTTTTTCATTTACATTTACATTTACATTTACATTTACATGTATATTAAGATATCACACCAACCGTAAAAAATAAATAAAATAAGTAAATGATTAAGACACAGATGTACAAACTACATAAACTATGTATAACTATTATTTAAGAAAAGCTGATAACCTATATTTAAAAGTTTCCAAGGAGGTTGATGAAACAATGGCCTCAGGGAGGCAGTTCCAGTCCGCTATAGTTTTTGGAGAAAACGAGAATTTAAAAACATCTGTATTTGCATATGGCACATGTAATTTAAATCTATGGCTTCCCCTCGTGCGACTCGCGGGGTGTTGAGTGAAATATTTTCGGCTATCTATATCTATAAGACCATGAGTTTAGATTTGAGTATGGGCTGATGCACCATATACCAAGTTAATGAGCTTTCACGGGTGACGTTACAAAGCACAGTGCAATGGAGAAACAATACAAAGAATGATAACAATAAACCAAACACAATGGATGAAAACAATAGACTAACAATGGACTTGGTACATGGTGCATCAGCCTGAGTATGACTATGAGATCCAGTACAAGAACGACTTTCAAATTTCAAACCAGTCACCTCCAAAGAACCCTCATTCTTCCTCATTGCTTAATAGCAGATAAGGAGATTGTAGAAACAGAATTTATGTATGAAGTTATGATGTAAAGCTCGCGAACCAGATTTGAAAAGTTGTACTCGTCTTCAAGCTCATACATACATACATACATACATACATACATACATACATACATACATACATACATACATACATACATACATACATACATACATACATACATACATACATACATACATACATACATACATACATACATACATACATACATACATACATACATACATACATACATACATACATACATACATACATACATACATACATACATACTTTATTGATGCTCCCTAAGTGGCTCAATAGAATTAAAAATTACAAATTTAAAATTTAAGTTAATTAAGGATATAAGTACAATAAGATTATAATTACAAAAAATATATCAAGAATATCAACCTGATAAAACATTTGCAAAATGACGCCTAAAATTCTTGGGGCATTTTAAGGACTTAATATTATCATTCAAAGTGTTCCAGAGTTTGGCTCCTCTGAAAGCAAAAGAGCGCTGCCCTATTGACAGGCGACATAAGGGTATATCCAAAGTACCAGACAATTGAGTTTGTCTCGCGCGTACTCAAATCTAAAGGTCCCTATTGTTATCTTGCTGTATGCTATTGTTTAGAATATTTCGTTTTCTTTGTTTTACTTCATTGGTGAGTTTCACATGTTTTTACGTCAAGGTAGAGCCAAATTTTCACACATATAACGAAAGACTTGAGGTTATATAGTTTGACAATGAGATGTTAAGTGAACTCCAAGTTGTATGCTCTATTTGATTTGATTGTACTTGATTTAGTGTTGATTTGATTTAGCCTCCTCAATTAGTAGAGCACCTGTGCCCGGCTAGAAAGATTTGAGACTTAAATAAAGTGATTAGTATTATTAGGTCTTATTTTTTCTATATCTACATGTAGGCTTATGTAATGCTCTCTGATGAAGCAGTATTTTTCTTTAATTGGCGATCTCCCCATAAGACAACCCTCACTGATTGTACATGATGTTCACATGTCTGGAAGTGGTAATTCGCTGTGTCAGTTGCAGGAGCATTTAAACATTGCTGTTTAAATGAGTTCCTTAGAGGATGCCATTTCCCATTACCTTCTCCCCCCCTCCCATAACTGCCTGCATGGTTCATTTATGGTTCTGTGAGGTTAACCTGTAACATGAAAGTTTGGATAATCTTGGATGACAGTTCCTGATTGTCACAGTTCGGATTAATTATTAATCCGAACTGTGACAATCATGAACTGTCATCCAAGATTATCCAAACTTTCATGTTACAGGTTAACCTCACATTCAGAGATGTTAACCTCTGGAGATCTAAAATCTGTAGATTTTTTTTTATCAGGAACCCCAATCCCCCCCCCCACAGGTGCAATCCACTCACTTCCTGCCATTAGCCCACTCCTCAAACCCCCCCCCCCCCAAGCAAATGACTTCTTTCCAAATGAAATCGACCATCTTTTCAGAATCAAATTAGGCTCTCCTTTTTGTTTAGTTTCTGTCAACATACATGTGTTTGAAAGTCAGAGATGCAGAAATGCATTAAGAAATGGTGAAGAGATTGAAAAATTGGAATTTGTTTAATTTGGGGATGCGATTTGAGTCTACAGTGAAACAAAGTCTTTAAAAGGTTTAAAGTTGCTTTTATCAGGGAGATTTGATTAACCGGATGGGAGACTGGGAGAGTCTTTCTTATCTGGGAGACTCCCGGATAATCTAGGAGAGTTGGCATAAGTACACATTAATTTTGCACTTTCATTTTACTCATTGAGTATGGGTATCAAGCCAGCAGCAGGTGATTTTGCAACCTACAGCGGAGTGTTTGCCACCTACTCGATGCTTAACGTAGTTAATAAGAAATACTTTCTTTATACCTTTTCTTTTCCAGCTTAATTTACTCAAAAAGTCATCAAAAAGCTGTCAAAATGGAGCCGAATTTACCCCTAAAGCACCCCAGCTGGAACCATTTGAAGTGGTTATGTTAAAAAATTTTGAGGTTGAATGTCTGCTAATTCCTCTACAAGGCCCTTGCTGCCTTTTACTCCTTTTATCCTGCCTATTGCTCCAAGTAAGTTTGACAGGGGTCCTGTCACAGTCACAGGGCTGGTGACCCAAATCTTGATGGTAACCCTGAAAAAAATACATATTTTTCCTATAGGAGAATAACAGATAATGTGCTTCAGTTAATTGAAGAGTCCTTGGACAGTGATCTCTCTGGAAACAACCTCGAACTACGATTTGCCGACGGCATCCTTCTGCCTGCTGTATCCATTTTTGAAAGCCATACTCACATCAGTGTCTTAGCTGCTACAACAAACAGCGTCCACAGGATTGTATTTCCTCATCCAGATAGACTGCGTAGACATGTATGTTGCTCTTGTCTTTATCCAGTGTACTCTGCTGAAACTTGTACATGTAAATTCAAAATCTAAGCCTCTGGGGTAACAAAGTTCTGCTATTATGATCATGATTTGAATGTCTATATTTATGCAGTCTGAATTTACAAGGAATACACATGTAGTAAGAGCTATTGTTAGAACTTAAAGGGAACCTCCACTCATACAACAAATTGATGGTAAATTGTTGGAAATAACTACTAGATTCCAAATTATTTTTGATTTAAAACGTGGATTTAACATTCAGTTGTCTACAAAAAATCGCCATCATCATCGGCTATTTCAGCTTTTAAATTTCCCAGGTGCAGCCATTTTGGATTTGATGACGTGTAATCGCTGCCTTCTTGTTTAGGATTTTCTGTTTCCTTTGCTTCAAAAATGGCAGCGCCTGGGAAATTCAAATCAATCAATCAATCAATCAATCAATCAATCAATCAATCAATCAATCAGTCAATCAATCCTAGCACATTGGTCTCCAACACGTTAAAGCAATCACATCTTCCATGGTGTGTTGGGCAATTCATATGCATGTAATGACAATCACTTTCCTGTATTCTGTTCCAGGGATTCACTTTATCCTCCAGTTCAGAGGGAAGCCAGTGCTCAATCTTCAGTGACTTCTCTACTCATGACTTGCGTGATCCTTGTAATTTTGGGACTTTTTCCCAATCCTGTTCAACATTTTCAAGCTGGCTTTGTCAGGATGGGAACTGCCTGTTTGCATTAGCCACTGGAACTGGTGTGATTTTGTTAATAAAACTGCCACCTCCTGGGATAGATGGTAAGTTTAATGTGGCTAAATGTAATTTCGACAAGGTTAAACTTGAAACAATGCTGGTCAGTGGTCGCCCCCCTTGAGCAGCTCAGGGGTGGCCTTGCCTCCTTTTCAGGGGCTCTTTGTAATTTTCATTAGCATTCGCTTGCTTGCTGGCCTGTTTGTAAGGCCATTTTGCTCTATCAGATTCCAAGTTTTTTGTCCCCTCCCCCCTCCCTTTGGTAAGTATTCCACTGACTGACTGGTGGTGGTGGTGATGGTGGTGGCCGCTCGCTGGGTTGCCATGGATACCTCCTCTGTGCTTGATTTGATAACCGGTTCCGTCATCCTTTAAGGCACCTGCTCCCAAGCACATCTATTGGTGATGAGTTTAAGCTAGGCTATGATGTTCAGAGATTCTACCCTCAGCATAATAGACCCATTCGGCTAACTCAATGTTGTACCCAATTCAAATCTCCTGGGCTTAAGATTTTTTGTGTATTGTATTTGCATTATAATGTAGCATTCATATTTAAATGATATGGAAATACCTGGAACAAAACGTTTTAATCCCAAAGGGTTTGAATTGGGTACAACATTGAGTAAGACGAATGGGTCTATCCGGTGGCAAAGGCTCATTTGAACAGTGATTCCAAATGAATAAATTAAAATCATAATGAGGCTAAATGAAATTTAGGCAAAGTTAAAATCAAGCCAATGCTGCCATTTCTCCAGGATCAGGTGGGGGGTTCAGGGAGGTCTGCAGGGGCATTGCCATGTGCTTTTGCTGGAGTTTGCTCTGCTAGCTTGCTTGCTTGCTTTTCCGTCCCTCCCTCCCACACTTTTGGGTAAGTATCAATTCCACACACTGGTATTCCCTTTCAGTGTTGTGCTGACAGGTGCCTGGAGGTGGGCTGTGGCTTGGTTGCCATGGTGACCTCCTTTACTGCTGAGGAAATTGCTGCCCTCCTCTGTTGCTACCT
>JAEMWC010000477.1:520000-570000 GCA_016490735.1 Pachyseris speciosa
GTGTCTATTACGAGTAGCCTGTTGTCACCGGCTTTAAGGTGGGACTTAGGTGAATTGAAGTGAAATTTTAAGGAGTTTAAAGAAGGGATTAAAATGTACAAAAATGTTTTGAAACACCACCAGACAGTTGACACCCCACAAGGGTACTGAAGGTTGCTGGGGAACTGTTTTGGTGTCCATCTGCTAATTTTCCACTTCAAATTCCAATTTCAAACCTTCATTAAATCTTCAGCATTCCCTACTTCCCTAAATTGAACAAATCCTTTGAGAAAATTATCTCTTCCCAAATATGCCCAAAAATCACCAAAAAAATTCACAAAATATCCCACAATACGCTTTGTGGGATGAGCATAGGGATTTTGGATTGCTTGAAACACGAACGAGATAGAAACGTCAAATCCATGTTAAGCGATGCGAGGTGTTTAGGTTAAGTCCCACCTTAAGTCTCCAATTTTGCAGCAGTCACGGATTTGTTCTTATTAGCTTATTCGCGAAATTTATTTGACTCAGAGAAGTTCTTCCTCTCACCCCTGTTTCCGTGTTCATGGGTCACGTGATTATTATTTTTATTAAAATCTACTTAAAACAACTAGGAGTATCGAATGTCATAATGTAGTCTCATTTGGTAATCAAAGGTTCGTGTATATGAAAATTGAAGGGCTCGGAGCATAACCATCCTATGTCGAATTTTGGGTTGTTTTTCGATTTTGCTTGGATTTGTCTGAATTTCTGCATGTGAACTACAATTCGATGGAAACACATTGTATGGTATTTTTTTGACTGATTCATCCAGAATCCAGAAATGCATTTTTTCTTACGTACACCAAGAAACCAACCTTCCATGGGAGTGGTTTGCAAGTTGCATTACATCTTCTTAGTAAGAAAAAATGCATTTCTGGATTCTGGATGAATCAGTCAAAAAAATACCATACAATGTGTTTCCATCGAATTGCAGTTCACATGCAGAAATTCAGACAAATCCAAGCAAAATCGAAAAACGACTCAAAATTCGACATAGGATGGTTATGCTCCGAGCCCTTCAATTATAAGGAGTTTTATATTCTAACCATGTTTCCATGCTTCAAGGTCACGTGACCACCATACATTTACCAAAAATCAATTAAGAGCAGCGAATTAAATCTTGTGGGCAAGTTTGGTAAGTAAAAGTGTATGTTTATGGAAGATATAAAGGATTTTCTATTGCAGCCTCATTTCCATGCTGGCCTCCATAGGTCAGAAATTGAAACCCTCATAAATCCCATCTTAGCAAGTTGTAAAGTTGCCACCAAAACTTTTCATGTCTACTAGGTCCCAATGAACATTTCTAGACCAGTGGCTTGCTTTCAGTGCAAACTTCCCATGGGAGTACATTTGCTCCCAGACTAATATTTGAAAATAGTAAACAGCATTCTTCTCATACAGACTACTTGTTTGTAATAATTATTTCAAAATGGCTTAGCTAGGAAAGATGGGAATTTCGTCATAGTAGCACTTTAAGGCCCAGGTATAGAGCATCTACAAAAACAATACAGAAATGCTGCTAAGAAACGAGGACTCCACACGATGCCGGTTTTTTCAAGGAGCAGTGATATCGACCTCGTATGACCATCATAGATACCGGTAGTTATGTTTTTACATTCACTATAGTTGATAAAACAATAAAATATATCATCTATTTCTTTTTTCAGTTCTGCGTGTACGAGGTGGTACCATCAAAGGAAGTCGTCAGTTTAGCGCAAGTTTCATACTCATACTTTTCAAAGGTAGGTGGTTTGTGTGACTCTGAAGCCCTACATGTAAAGGACCTCTTGAGATGTTTTTATTATGGACCTAATGTTAAGGGGGGACTAACTTAACTACAGACTTAGCGTTGTTGCCAAGGGATTTTTACAGGTTGTATTTGTAAAACATGGTTATTCGGTGTTTTTGCCACTACATTGGTGAGACGTGCGAAGAGGTGAACATGTAAACTTTATAAATTGCTATTGCGCATGCGTAACTTGCCCCAGGCCCCAACCGCGCCCTAGAGAGAAAAATCTCTAAAACTTGGAGAAAATTATGTGAAGTTCCGATTTTTTTTGCCAGTCGGAGATATTCCAGCCTTCTTTACAAGCCTACGTAAGCAATTGTTGTTAACGTACATAACTGCAATGATAATGACGAAAAGGTATGAATTTGCATGCTTATGACATCATAAATCTCACAAAAACGCGAATTTCCAAAAATCGATACGTAGAGTTTTGCACCTTGGCGATCGTTAACCATTGGCACCATTTTCGATATCCAGAAGTGTACGCCACTCGAGTTTTAGGCCTTTTTCTGTTCTGGTCACGTGACTTACCAAATATGGTTGTGACTCGAAAATCTTGTAAACCTTTTTGATTGTGAAAACATAGCCAGACAGCTTGCCTGTGCAAGTTAGGGTTACCAAGATATGAGGGTTGGGAACTTTCCATAGCAACAATGTTAACTCATTTTGTAGTTAAGTTAGTCCCCCCTTAAGCTGGTGAGGGGTGGGGGCGGGGCTTGGGATGGGGGATTGTATTATCATTGTTGGGCAGTGGGTAGGGCCTTTGACTGACTGAATATGGCCATGTTGACCCCTTAAACAAGACTATTAAATAAATAATTATTTCTTTTCTTGTACATATGACTGGAGGGAAGGGATTTTGACAATGCTTGAAGAAAATGAATACAGATGTACATTGTACCTGTTGTACAGCAGTGTGGGTCAAAATGAAATTCAAGTCCAAATGATTTTAACGTAGGTCAAATAATAACAATTATACTTTATTTCACATTTCCTTCTTACATCACATTAAAATATATTTGTATGGGTAGTTAAATTAAAGGTATTAAGGTATTTGTAGGTTAAACTAAGCCAAATATTGATGACAACGATGGAAATACCTAGCGCCTAAATAAACCATATAGTTTTCTTGTTAGACACTACTCTTGTTAAGTTTCATTTTAAAATATAGACATCTTGATACATGTACACAACACACACACACACACACATCATGAAAAATTAGGGTTAAAAGACAAGGAAACTTCATTTTGTCCTAGGTTAAAATCATTTTTATCTAAATTTCATTTTCACGTACAACATACAGTGTAACTGACATATGTTCATTTGAAATATTTTGTTCTAAAACAAATTTTTTGCCACTAGTATTATAAGAAAGAATTCACTGTGAAGAGAAAAATGTATGTGAATTTCAGTGCTTAAAGAGTGGCAAGATCTGATGATACCAATTTTTTTGATGTTTGCATTTATTTGACCACTGCAGGAGAATCTTGTTGACTTCACTGTAACTCCTTCCCACATCTGGACTGTGTGGAGTAACACAGATGGGGAAACAATGGTGTACTTTACTGCTGTTGAGGGGTAAGAAACTTGCTTAAACTGTACTTAGGATGAACCAAACATTACTGACAACAAGGCAGTTGTCAAAGAAGGGAACTTAGCATCTAGAGTACCCATGAAACTGGCTTTTAATTTGTACCTTTAGCTAATACTGTACACATGCTTTACGTTTTGGTGATTCTAGAACTGGATTAAAAGGGCCCCATTTGGTAGCCAGTTTTAATGTTTTTTTTTTAGCAGTGAAAATAAAGCGTGGAAAAATTTCAGGCTTTTTTTTATTTTATTATTTATTTATTTATTTATTCAAACACTTACAACTTAGTTTCGGTACATAATAATCAATAAAGCACATACACAACAAGTAATAATAATAATAATAATAATGATAATAATAATAATGATAATGATGATGATGATGATGATAATAATAGATACATAAATAAATAAATGCGCACACATGCACACACATACATACCAGTAAGTACGCCAACTTTTGGCAGTGAGTAATTGCATTTTCAAAAACAAACAAACAAACAAACAGACAAAGTGACGATGGTTCTAAATTATCTTTTCCATTTCCAGTTGAAATTGGTTAATTGATTATTCTTTGTGCAAACATATTTTTCTGTCTGATATTTGATATCGACTTTAACTTTAAATCCTGCTTTATCTGGAAGTTGGTTGCTCCTTCGGCATTCCCACAAGTACAATTTTCCTATAAGTAAAAGATAGTTTAGTAAAGGGCATTCTGAACTTAGAATTCTGATAGAGATGTCTTTCAAAGTTGTGCGCACTGCCTGGTTCGTTCTGCCAAAATAATAAGATTCAAATTCATTCCAAAAACATCAAGCATGAGCACAGTAGAAGAATAGATGATGATGAGTTTTGGGTTCATGTTTGCAAAAGGAACAGGAGTTGTCTTGAACGTAACCTATCTTGTGTAATTTGTAATTTGTGTAAAGTATAGAATTTAGAACTTTGTACTGAAAGGCTTTAACATAAGGTTCAAAAGCGATAGAGTGGGGCAGAGAAAAAGCTTTTTTCAAATCATCAGACAAATAGAATTCGCATTTCAGCTTTTGCGCATTACGGAGAGAGTGCTTTTTTACCGATTATGAAAGCATAATAATCTTACGATCTTTTTGTTGTTGTATCGAAACACCATTCACAGTTTTGAAATTCAAGTGTGTGTTATCTAGAATGTAATTCTTATTTCCTTCTGCTTTTAACCTTGACGGTATGGAGTTTCGAAGGCCTGTCCATTCCAGAAAATTGGTCTTTTCTATACCGTTAGCAATTAATTCAAAGGATTCAGTGTTATTAAGGTTGAACTAAGATTTTCTATAGTTATAATTCCAGGGCCGGGTTGTTCGAAAGCCGATTAACCCTAATTCCAAGATTAAAAATTAACCAAGGAGTTTATTTCTCTATCCACAACCATTGTTAAACGCTGATATCCTACACAATAATTGTGTAGGATATCAGCGTAGGACGTCAATCCTGAAAAGCAAAAATCAGCAAAGGAAACTTTCATCCAAAAGACAAAAACTGCAACCAAAGTTTACGCTAATCCTGGATTAAGTTAATCGGCTTTCGAACAACCGGGCCCAGAGCTATAATAATTCCTGTAAAAGATTGGTTTATTATTTATTCTAATTTCCTGATTATTCCAAATAACAACTTGCCAATCTTTTTTGGTTGCGAAGTCATTGCAGAAATTAGACCACCAATGTAACAATTCCTTATAGAACTGACTGTTAATATTAAGATCTTTAATATTATAATTACAGTTAAAAAGCAGAAGGCCTCCTAACTCTTTCAATAAGTACGTAAGATAATTTTTCCATATGCCTGCACTAGTGCTAAAGATCCTTTTAAGCCAAGCAAGTCTAAGAGATTTGATCATACTTTCAACATCTATCATTTTAATATCTCCTTCTTCATAATAATTATGAAGAAGGAGATATCGAACCATAATCTCGGAAACATCTCTGGCTTGCACAGCCTTCGCTTTACCACTTGCGCCAATGAAGAAACAACGACAAATTGGGTTAATTTTAAATAAACAATGCTTGTATCGTAACAAACAAGTAGCGGCTACGCGATGCTTCGCTGATTTCATTGTTCATGAAAACAAAAGGTTTCTTTTGTTTTTCGATGAACGCAAGATCTCAAAAAGCGCCGCCGAGTTTTTTCCATCCCCTCATCACCCGTGCGTTATCAAAGGTATCTTACGCCAAAGCCACTACGTAATGGTTTTAATCAATCAACGCAGCTTTCGCTTCGCTTCATTGCACACCATTCCGCGATTCTTCGATATTTTTGGCTTCGTTTTTCTCAAAAACGAAAAGCAAATTCAAATTAATATTCAAATATCAAACTTGTAAAAGGATTATCAAGTAATCAAACCTGAAAATCATTTTTGCTGAGTGTTTGATTGTGCCCTTCTACTTTTAAAACGGGAAGTTGTTTAGGGAAGACGACGCCATGTAATTCAATACTGCGAATTTTTTGTTATTCCATGCAAGGGCAAAATGCTGTATAAATCTTTAAAAATCATTAAACCGGCGAAAAAAAAAAAAAAAAAGAGAAAAAAAAAAGAAATTTACAACGTTGTAAGTCGGCTTTGAACGCGCGACTACTTGGCGCGAAAGGCGTGCTCATTACCCGTGCACTGATACCGACAAGTTACGAAATTGTCGCTACGTAATAATGTTAATCATTGAACGCAGCTTTCGCTTCGCTTCATTGCACACCATTCACCGATTCTTTGATATTTTGGTTTCGTTTTTCTCGAAAACAAAAAGCAAATTGGCGAAAAAAACAGCAAGGCATTGTTAAGTAAGTAAATTGAAGGCCATATGCAAAAATTTGGGCACTTTTGACGAAAAAAAAAATTTTGACCGAAATCGTCACTTAGGTGGGTTTTCCACTAGCGTCTTCAATTATTGATGATGGATACTCTCCTTATTTTGTCTTTCCCATTCCAGAGAAATTTATAGATCAACTGATTCAAATCCTTGATGAATTTGTTTGGGTTAGGGAGCAAAGAAGAAATATAGATGGACTTAGGTATTAAAAGGGATTTAATTATGGTCACTTTCCCATAGAGGGATAATCCTCTGGAAGACCATATGTTGATTTGCTTTTTGATGCTATCAAGTTTCTCATTAAAATTTTTTATATATGATGGATTATCATCATAAGAAAGAAATACTCCAAGGGCTTTGATTGAATCACTAGGCCATTTGATTCTGAATGGTTTCTCTTCATTATTTTTTAAGGCCCCATTCCACATTCCTTCTGTCTTTGAACTGTTAATTCTTAAACCGGACCAAATTCCAAATTCATCCAGAACTTTAAAGGGTGCATGACCTGAATCTATGTCTGAGAGAACAGTCGTGTCGTCTGCATATTGAAGAAGTTTTGTTTCTTCACCCTCTATTGTGATGCCTTTTATACTGGAATATTCCCTAACAGCAATTGCTAATATTTCCACTGCTAGAAGAAACAGATATGGGGATAGAGGATCACCTTCTCTCACACCACGTGTAAGATTGAAATGATTTGAAGACAGACCATTATTGATCACACAACTTTGAATATATCTATAAAAAGTTATTGTCCATCTCATAAAATCAGGACCAAAATTAAAATAGCTTAGACATTGTGAAAGGAAATTCCATTCTAGAGTGTCAAAAGCTTTTTAAAAATCGATAAAAATCAAAAGACCAGGCTTCTCCTTCTTAGTGAATTCCATAACATCTAAGCTAAGATTGATCGAATTGTTTCACCGATAAATCGATCCTTAACATAGCCTGTTTGGTTGTGATGAATTATGTCAGGCAATACATTTTTATTCTATTGGCAATAACTTAATTCGAAATTATTTTAGCGTCTACATTGCCAAGTGAAATGGGTCTCCAATTCTCCAAGAGAGTATGATCCTTTCCTTTTTTTTCTATCAGAGTAATAACAGCCTGTCTTTGGGAATTGGACATTTCTTCCTTTTCGAACGACTCATTTATGCAGCCCATGAAAGGGTCACAAATTAAATTCCAGCATCTTTTATAAAATTCAACTGGGATTCTGTCATTGCCAGGTGATTTAATATTCTGAAAAGATTCCAAACTGATTTTACATTCTTCTACGGTTAGTCCACCTTCACAAGATTGCTTCAATTTTTCCGATAATTTTGGAATAGTGAGTTCATTTAAGAATTTTTTATGGCTTCATTATCGGCATTATCCTTTGATCTTGTTTTATATAAATTGTTATAAAAGAGTTTTTGTTCGGAAAGTATACAAAAAGGGTCAGTGGTTATAGAACCATTAATTAATAATTTTCTAATATTTTTTTTAACGTGGTTTCTCTTCTCAAGATTTAAGAAATATTTAGAACTCTTTTCACCATGTTCATGCCACCGAGCCAGTTTTAATGTTGTTGTCTTATGGAGGTGTGGTATTGCAGTGCTTTGCATGATTGATTTCTCTAAAGGCTGATAGCATGAGGTGGCTTTGCTGTCATGTTGATTCCTTAGATAACAAGAGGCTTCAAGAAGCCTATACTCATGTACATGAATTTGCATGTACTAAACGTAAACTAGAGGTGAACATGAATTTGCATTACATACTGTAGTGTGTCCTGAAACAAAATACCTTAACTCCTGCACTCACCATGCATGAGTAATGGTACACTTCTGGAAGTAACCTGGCTTGTAATAGACTGGCATTAGATTGTTTCATGCTGCAAAGAGTAAGTTAATCTTAAGTTGAATGGGTATGCTGTGGCCTATGCAGTATGTAAGCCGTAGGATAGTGAATGCAAATGTTATTATGGTATTAATGTTGCAGAATTAACATTGTTTCAGAACTATGGTGTTCTCAATTGTGCAGAATCCACTGGCAAAACTAAAAGCTTTTGTATTGTATCATTCAAAATTTTACCTTGCAGTGGAGAGACACAGCAACAAGGTTGGACAAAAGTGTTTTTGCAAGCAAGCGATAATTTTGATGTGCTAGTTCCACCATATCAAGAATCAAGAGTGGGTTGCATTATAGTTGATTGGTTTTTGTGGATTTTCAATTTGTGCTTTAAGACAGAGATTTCATTTTATTTCTAACAATTATTTTCATTCTGATTTACATGTATATGACATTTTTAGGAAGTTTTCCTGGAGCATCTTTTTCATCCTGGAAGGTTTTCAAATCGCTCCATTCTGAAAGCCATGCAGGTTTGTGTGGTAAAATGCTCTCAAGAGGGGGACATGGGGATTTGCAGTGTTACGGTGTTGCGGTGTTGTTGTTTTTTTAGTGTAGTGATGTGGTGAATAAAATCCCAATTTGCAGTGTTGCGGTGATCTCAAACCCTACGGTGTGCGATGTTTGTGTTTCTCATGCTACGGTGTTTGGTGAAATGAAATTATTTGCGGTGCTGTGGTTTCTTGTTTGATCTTTCTCAGACCTAAATTTAGCATGTAAACTTTGTTAATCCGTGATAATTTGTGACAAGCACATTTATGACAATTTGTAATAAAATACAGACCAACATTGTGTTGGGCCAATGCGAAACTGTTTTCGTTAATAAATACATAACTTGACAAGTAACTTGACCTCTACCTCCGGAGCTCAGCCTTCTTTTTTAAAATACACATGTGGAAACCATGGCCGAGGTCAGAGAAGTTAATCCTTGAAATTCTGGAAACAGCGAGGCAGAATGTATCATTGATTGCTTAGCTTTTTTCTACGAAGAAGGAAAAGTTGGCGAAAACTACCGGTCAAAAAATAAATTCAGATGCTGTGTCAACAGGGAAGAAAGACAGCTTTGTAAGCTAAGGGAGTGCATTTGGTAAGTTTGTAACTTACCTAGACATGTTTACTATTATTTCCTTTCTGACCATTTTTCTTTGCTATTCTTTATATCTGAATGTCGTTACAGTCTAGGGTCGTCTAGAGGTCATTCTGATACTGGTCTATATTGACTATATTGGCTCCAAGGTCCTGCGACCTTCTCGACCTTCTATTTTTTCAAACAATTATCGATTTCGAGGGGTGAAAGGGTCATTTACGCGCTCCGGAGAGCGATACTGGTAGATTGTTTTCAAATGTCATGCAACGAAAAAATACAGTATCGACGCGTAGGCATGCATTGACAAGCATACGTTTTGATGTGTTTATTTTGTGGAAAATTATTTAGGTATAAAAGTATTACGTCAAGTGTAGACGTTAAAATCATGTAGCTAAAAATAATTGTTGCAGTGATGGTGTTTCGTCCACTTTTCTTGCGTTGATGCAGTGTTTGTTAATTTTTTTACGGTGTTGCGGTGTTCAGGCCCCCCTCCCCCCCATGTCCTCCTCTCACAACTATATAGACGTGCTTTTAGCATGAAAACACTATTAATAAAATTTATTAAATCTCTCACTTAATACGCATGCTGTGATTGGCCAATTTTGTGGGCCGTATTCTACAGTATGGCCCACTTGACTTCAACTAGCTTTGTTTCCCATGCGCCGGATTAACCTCAGAGATATAATAAATTATATCTTACTGACCTTGTTTTCTCGGTCTGTACTATATGTTACAGATCCCCGTTTTCCCCCCTTAATTTATGGTAAAAAAACTAGGTAACTTACAGTATGGACCTCGAACTCGGTTAGTAAGAGGTATTTACACTGTACTTCCCCAAAACTTATCTTATTAATGATTTATAATCTTTAAACCGTATCCCTATAAAAAAGCACTATTAATAAAAACATTTACACTACTTACCTGTACCTGTACTTCTCCAAAACTTATCTTTAAACCATATCCCTATAAAATTAAGATTGTGGTCGTTCCCCCAAAACCCCCACCCCCACCCCCAAAAATTGTTGTAACAGGGTGCAATTCATAAGGAACACATTGACCAGTCCCCTACATAACACACGGAAAAAATAACTAGTTCCCAAATTGGGAATTTTCATAAATTCCAAGTCCAAAACCCAGTTATGGGAACTTCCCACTCTTGGGAAATGATTGGGATTTCATTGGGAAAAGTAGATTCATTTCTGATGTTGGGAAATCAATCCAATACATTGTTTTTATTGAAATTGAGCTATTCAGTTTTTGCAGGAATTCTAAATGTTCCATTGTTTCGATAGATTTACAGGCATCTACCGACCAGTGACTTGGATGAAAATATTTCAAGGACAGACCTTAAACATGCTGTCATCAATCTTATTGATTCAGAGGTTTGTGTTACCTGCAATGCAGTGACCGTGTACACTAGGTACATGTACCAATGCAAGGTAATGGTGAAAGTCATTATTAATTATTGGTTAAGCCCATCAACAATAGATGAGCTTGGGGAATGGTGCCAGAAGGTGGAGCCATGAGACAAACCGAGCCGAATGTGCAGGGTATCCATGACAACCCTGTGAGCGGCAACCACCAGGCACCCCCGTCACACTGAAAGCAACAGTGGAGACTACAATGCTTACCACATACTTAGCAGGCAAAGAGGGATGGGTGGGCTGGGGGTAAATTCGGCAAAATAACTGCTTACTAGCGAGAAGCAAACGCTAAAATGACTTGACATCCGAAGCTGAGCTGCAAACACATGGAGCCCCTGTTGACACCCCTGCCACCCCACACACCAACTCATGGGGAAAACTGCTGGCCAGCATTGTTTCGAGTTTAACTTAGCCTAAATTACGTTTAGCCACATTTAAACCCATCAACAATAGATGAGCTTGGGAATGGTGCCAGAAGGTGGAGCCACAAGACAAACTGAGCCGAACGTGCAGGGTATCCATGACAACCCTGTGAGCGCCAACCACCAAACCCTTCCCTCCAAGGTGCTTGGAGATGAAGGACCCGCAAACAGGGAGGGAAAGGGACCAAATACCCAAACCTTCCAAGCACCAATACCCAAGCACACCCAAAAAAATATAAGAAAGAAGTACATACCAAGCCAGAGGAGAAACAGAAAAGACACTTGAGGTGCCATCAGCAGGAGGCCAGTAACGACAGCTGCCTAGACAGCCAAGATAGTGAGTCTGCAGGGGTTTGAATGTACAACAGGTACGCAGAGCTTGTCCATCACCCAAAAGCTTGGATTTGATGAATTGGGATGCCGTTTCGCGCAGCTACTGTAGTGGCTCCGATATGGAAGCTGTGGCTTGAAAAATTGCCTGCGATACCCGCAGAGGACAAAGGGTTCCGTAACCATGAGGTTAGTATGGCACGAGACAGCGGCCGTCCATCTTGAAACACAAACAGGGACCCCGGTGTATCACCCCTGAGCGACAAATATGCCAGCAATGCTTGAATGGCACAAAGCGGGTATTCCCCCTGCCAATGTGGATGAAACAACTTTTGCGAAAAGGGTCTGTCTTTGAAGCTTTGATTCCAATCTGCAAGCAGGAAGGGGACATGTGTGAATCGAAGGCAACATTGGCAATACCCAGGTGGATGTCGGTGAAAAGCTGGCCATATTTGGGACCATAAACTCTGCTGACCAAAGGAAACCAAAATAAGCTTAATTACATGCAGCCCAAAACATACAGTGGTCTGGAAGGGTCACGTCCAAGGCCTGAACAATTACCAGCATGATGTCATTCGTAGCAAACGCAGAAGCATCATCTTGAGTTCTCTTGATGCCTTGAAGAACTTGTCGCAACCGAAGACAATCAACAAGAGGATCTGGCAAGCCCTGTTCAATGTGAAGGAAGTGAACTGCCGACAGGTAAACCTTAATGGTTGAGTGCTGAACGGTATTGGCCAAGAAGGTGGCGAAGAGACACAACGTCCACTCATCAGTGGGGCATGGGGAGCCAGACTGGTGGATTTTGCCAAGTTGGTGGCAGAAATCATAAAACTTTTTCTGACCAGATGAATAAGAGGAGCGAGTAGATGAAGCGAGCCCTTGAACCAGGAAATTGTGACACTGCGCTTCTAAGGAGGAGGGAGCAAGAGTTCCCAAACACAATGAGGGACTGGAACTGGGTAGAGCTGAGCCTCGGGGGCCAACTGCTGAATTCCTGCCAACAGAAGCGGGACAGCATCAGCAATGTTGTTATGAATGCCAGGTATATACTGTGAAGTGAAAGTAAAAATTTTACTTTCACTTCACAGTATATACCTGGCATTCATAACAAAGCGAGCAGCAGCAAGCAGAAGCAAACAGAGAAGATGCATAATACATGGGACCTTGGACGTCCTTGACGACAAAATGTGCACAACAGCCTCATTATCTGACCTGACTTGAGAAAATGACGCCTCGCCCACTGAGAGCCCCACATGTATGATGCTACCACCACAGGGAAAAGTTCCTTATAAGCAATGGATTGATGTGCCTGAGATGGCACCACTTAGCCACTCAGTGTTGAAGTAAGCCCCGAAGCCTAAGGAGCTTGCCGCGTCAGAAGTCACTTCCACATCCGTTGTTGCTGACATCCCAGGAAACAACCAAAAGCTCACCCCATGCCATGAGCTAAGAAAATCATGCCACCACTGGACATCCAGCTTGAATTCAGCATTTAAATGGATAGGGTGATCACGAGAGTGGAAACAGCAGAGGAGGTCTATCATGCGTTGCAAGAAGGTACAACCAGACCAAACTACCTTGGCAGCATGATGGAGATGGCCAATCAATGACTCCAGTTGGCGTCAAGTGCACCACCTTCTAGACCACCATGACTGGATTAAATCCTGAAGGGCTGCCAGCTTTTCAGCAGGGAGGCGGGCGGATTGTTGAATGGAGTTCAACTCGATTCCCAAGACCACCATACAAGCAGATGGACCAATGCACTTGGTCGGATGGAGTGGAAGGCCAAGAGCGCGGCAGACAGCTAGGGAAGTCTGTAAATTCCAGGCACACTGATCAGAGTCAGCAGGGCCAGCTGTGATGAAATCATCCAGGTAATGCATGAGGTCTGCCACATTGTACTTATTTAAAATTATCCGCTCCACCATGTCAGCCACAGAGTTAAAGATATAAGGAGCAGAGCAGAGACCAAATGGAAGTGCCAAGTCAACAAAGAACTGACCCCACCACTTCATTCCTAAAAGGTACCGATCCTCAGGGTAGACTGCAATGTTCCGATATGCAGCCTCAACATCGAATTTTGCCATCATAGCCCCTGGCCCATGTTTGGCCACCATGCAGATGATCTGGTCAAGTTTGATGTAATGCATGGAAAATTCATCAGGATCGATACCATCATTGACACTAGATCCCCGGGGAGATGACAAATCCATGATGAGACGCCATTTGCCTGGTTGACCCTTCTTGGGGATTACCCCAAAGCTGCTGATTTGAAAGTTAGGGAAAGGAATGGAGCGGAAAGGGCCAGCAACCCTACCTTGTACCACCTCATTAGTTAGATAATCATCAATAACCTTAGGGTTCTGAAAAGCGGATGGTTTGTTTTTCCTAGCTGCCCGTGGTCTTCGATTAGGTTGGAAACCAAGACAAAACCCATGACGAAGGCCCTCGACAACAACAACAACAACAACATCTTTATTTCATTCATTAAATATACAAGTATCACACCACCTGCAAATAGCAAGGCTAATCGAGGCAGGTGGTGTGAGGACGGCTTAAGAATAAATACAATAGTTGAGGTGAAAAACAAAAAAAGAAAAAGTACCATATTTAAAATAAAGAGGGTCAGTCACGAGAGTAATTGTAATAAGAAAATCGAGGCAGCTATTTAGATAAGCGGAGGCTAATAGAGAACGTACGCAACGGCCTGTTGGTCAGGGTGCCCAGCCAAATCCAGACTGAATTGTGAAACATTTAATAGGGACACTGGAGACAGGGGGCAAGGCAGGGTCCCCTAAAAGAAATGCAGAGGGGCAAATAAAACAACACAAGGCCTAGGACAAAAATGAACATCCAACTTTATTCCTACAAGGAAACAAGCTGCTCTATGCTACCGTAAAGAGTAAACACACAAGAAGACAAGGCCGATAACCCTGCACTTTAATCTAGATAGCATGCAAATACAAAGACAAAAAAGAAACTCAAATGAATACATTTGAATTGAGGGTGCACATATACCGAAGCACCTCAACGATACAATGTGCATGTGGGAAACAAATGCTAAAATAATTAAACAATAAGTCAACTGCAGCGAGCCTTGGGCCTTGAAGAACCAGAAGCACTTGGGGAGCAGCTGCGACAGTTGTGGTCTGTGGTAGTATCTCCGGAGGGCGATTGGGTACATGCTGTTGCACGATGAGATCCTGAACAAGAGCTGCAATGATGGGCATAACGGCAAGATGCGAACATTGAGCTGTACAACGCCCCTTATTCCAGGATATGCAGACGGTAACGGAGGAAGGGGTACCCGGAGGCTCGGAGGACTCAGTCGTTTGAGCCAGCGAGGCACTGCAAACAGACGAGCCGGCAACGTGAAAATTAAACAGCTGAATGTTCATGGATGACCAGTCGGGTAACCGAGTTGCGGTAGCATGCTCACAGAAAGATTGGTCGTATGCAAGCCAAACTCTTCCGGAAAAATGGCGGTAAGTACGCAGGATCAACAACTGATATTGCGTGACTTGAGGTCTTTCCAGTGATGAGGAGAATGGGAGACCAAGATTAGAGAAAAAATGGCAAAGGCCTCCATCCTCGTCGCGATATCCTCAATACGGCGACGCTGTTTCCGTTGCTGGGAAGTCAACACAAGGCGACTATCAAAGAGCAGTTGCGGTTCTGGTTCTTTCTGTACCAGGTTGACCAAGAGTAAATCACTTAGATCGACGTACCGGTACTTTCCTGCAACAATCTGGGCGACTAACTTGGCTGGCACAGGCGAAAAACTGGGACCAACAATGAACGGTTGATCTAGTAGCGGCGAAGCCAACAAGGCAGAAAGCTAGTAGCGGTGAAGCCAACAAGGCGGAAAGATTGGCAGAACAATTGGCAACGTCGCGGAGCGCACCGCTCTGCGAATTGCAGAGACTCATAGCGCTGAAAAGGGAAGATAATGGCACCAACGGTATGGTAAAGGTGGAAACAAATGAAGGCACCACCACAGAGTTAGACAAAGTAGGGCTACCTTGCTGGGAAAGTCCACCAAATCCTGCGCCAGCCATCAAGAAGTTGCTTGCTGAAGACAACAGCGAAGGAGAACCTCCAACCGAACACGAACTAGTCACCGAAGCAGGAACAGATGAGCTTGTTGTGCTGGAAACAAGAGGCAAGCTGGTTGAACAAGACACGGCCGATGATAAAGAGTTTCTTGAATGATCGGCGGCCAACGCAGCTTGCTCCGTTTGAGCAATGAACAAGGCGAGCGCCGGAGAAATTCCCTGGTTCTGCGGGGGGAACAACAGCCTGCAAAGTGGAGGGCAAACCTTTGAGTGGATCTGTTTGCGAGATCGCAGAAGCATAGTCTTTGACAGCTTACAAAATGGGAGCAGTTTGGCGGCTGTTGTTGGTAGAACGTGACCCCATCGTTAAATGATCCAAAAGTACGCCAACGAACGGTAAATTCGGCAAAATAACTGCTTACTAGCGAGAGGCAAACGCTAAAATAACTTGACATCCGAAGCCGAGCTGCAAACACATGGAGCCCCTGCCCACACCCCGGCCACCCCACACACGAACCCATGGGGAAAACTGCTGGCCAGCATTGTTTTGAGTTTAACTTAGCCTAAATTACGTTTAGCCACATTAAAATAATTTCTCATTCATTGTACAGGCTGTAGGACACAATTGGCATAGTTGCTGAAGAATTGGGGGAATTTCTGCATTTTTTGTATTTGATCTGAGACACAAGTTATTGTTGGTGTGTTGTAGGTCAAAATTAAATTCCTTTCAAGTTGATGATTAATTCATAAATAATTAGGGTTAGGATCTACAAATGAATTTCAGTTCAACCTACAATCTTTGACAAAACTGTTGAGAAAATTGAGCTTAGCAGCTTTTGTACGTGCAAACAGCGATCGACTGAGTTTGAAAGCCCCCTCCTCCCCAATTCAATGTTGTCTGCATCTCCTAACCATTTCTCTGACAATGGCGGCTTCCCAAATTCAACATTGAAAAGGGAGAGAGGGGGAAGGGAAGTTACTTTAGGGATATTGTTGACCCACACATAGTGGAGAAGGATTTGTGGACCCTAGGAGGCCTATTTTCTCAAGTAGTTTCGTCCAAGATTTTGACCTACATGTTGCAAGTAAAGATTAAATTCAGGTAAAAAATTTTGAACCTAGGTTGAATCTCAATTCTCTTTGTCTCCTAGCCCTAATTATGAATAAATACAAAGGAAATTTATTTTCAACCAAGGTTGAAAAAGTTTTACTTGAATTTAATTTTTACCTGCTTTGCAGCAGTTTACATGAAAGTGTGTCATTTCTTTAGATTCAGATGTCTGCTCCAGATTATGAGATGCTCCATGATGAGTTCAGTGATCTGCAGCTGCACTGCTGGAACAAGTTCCATAGTTATGTTGTGCAGTATCATCAGGTAAGTTTCTTGCTTCCAAGAGCAAGGTTTTAGTTACTAAGGGTGGTTTGGGTGATTTGTGTAAACTGGGAGGCCAGATTAGTTGCTCTGTGAAGGAAAAGTAACATTTTGAAGGGCTGGTTCTAGTTATTCTTCATGAGGACTCATTCCAGGTTGGAGTACACCATTTTTAAGGGAGCTGGAAGAACACTGATGTTTATGTTGTAGATCAAAATGAAATTCCTTTGTCTTCTAACCCTAGTTATTCATGATTCATGAATAATAATGATTAGAAGATGAAGGAATTTCATTTTGAACTACAACATTTATGACTCCAGAGGAGTAGCCTGTGTGCAGATGTCTCCTATTTCCTTTGTTGCACGCGGAAAACGGACGTCTGTGGAACAGCGTTGCTAATCGTGTTTTCCCAGGATCTTGGAAAAGAACTGTGATTGGTAGCCAGATAGCAGTCTTTGTTCGAGCAAATTCTGATGGGTCTTTATCTAAAACGTATTAACAGATCTCATAAATGTATGCATGCATTTTGCTGCCCAAATTTAGTGGAGTTTGCCATTTAAAATGGATCAAAACATTTCAGTTTAAGCAGTGTCTCACAAAACTACAAATTAAAGCAACACAGACTTCGCAACAACTTGGGAAAAATCAGTGAAGAGATTTTCAAAGATTACCATCACAAATCTTTTAATGCAGAAGCATCAGCTTCTCCTGGGAAACAATTTCTCTTACACGAATCCAGTTCCTCTTCGCTGAACGATCATGGCTCCTCGCTAATGCTATCTTCAACACTCATCAAGGTCTGCCCTACGTATTCTACACGACCCCGTGTAATTCCCAATTCTCCTGTTAGGCCTGCAATCAATAAGCGAGTAGTTGAAGAGTCTGAAAATGAACTTAACCCATTGGCGCCCAGCCATTTTTATGTTTTTGGAGTGATTTTCCACCTGTAAAATAATGATCCATAGCATTTGTGACTCTATTTGAAACTACCATGGAAAAGTGGTGCTGTCCTAAGGCACTGGAGGCTCAAGGTTTCTGAAAACGTCATTCTGACGTAGCTATTTTTCATCTGTGGAGCTACAAGAACGTCCCAAGTTCGGTTTGCATGTGGTTTTTGCTAAGTTTACAGCCATTTTCATCTTTAGCGGCTGCCTGATGAGCATCATTAAGCGTGACGGTAGCTAAGAGTCCACTTTCTCAAAGAATCGAGCAAGGTGATGTACTTTGTTGTCAAATTTGGCTTGTTACTCGACGAACTGGGAATTTGGCCTTTCAAACACTTAGTACCTTTGGGACTTGACTATTGATCAATTTCTTGACCTACCGGCGCATATTTTGGAATTTGTGAGCACTGAAGATGACCACAAGCAGGAATTTTTGGCGGTAGGTCAGAGTGGCCGTAGACTTAATTTATATGTGAAAGAATTGGGGGAAGGAACGGGTGCTGTCAAAAATTCTCGTTATTTCGCAGCATGCAATGTGGTGGAGATGTATAAAATGGCGGGAAGGCCCGAATGCACTGGAACAAAAGGCTGTATCTACGCTCGGGAAAAGAATATGAACAAAAAAAGTCATTTCTAAGCTAGAATAAGGACTGAATTTTGTTATGATGGTTGAAGTTTGGTTTTTCGACAATGATTTCTTTAAAAAAACATAAAGGCAAAAAGGGGCATTTTCATCGCTTCTCTTTGACGTTTAAAACGGTCAGTTTCGTTCTTGTCCAAACTTAAAAGGCCATATTTGGTAAAAATCGCTACGTTTCTTGCATTTATTGGATATGCAAATTTAAAGGACATTCCATTTCGTACTCACAACTGACAGTTAAGGCAATATTCGTACAATTGAGAAAGTTGCAATGTTTTGAAGCATGGGAGTCTTGTGCGGCCGGTTTTGGCCGGCACGGGTGCCAATGGGTTAAGACTGGTGCAAGTCAATGTTCAGTGGCCGAGTAACAGGCTGACTGAATAGCTGGAAAGCTTGGGGAAAATGTTGTGTCAGGGTACATATGGCCAGACTTCTACAGTGGTGGATAATGTTTCATTATTTATGCAAAATTTAAAACCAAACAGCGGGATACTGGAACACGATTAGCGACGCTGTTTCGCAGACGTCCCTTTTCTGCATGCAACAAAGAAAATAGGAGATGTCTGCACGCAGGCTACAGAGGAGACATGGACTGATACACTCAGGTATGTGCATTTGCTCATCTCCAGGCTGAGGTAGTCACAAGCTTAGCAGAAGACAGCTGTTTCATCCTAATCGGGACTCATCAGTGCTGTGTAAGGCATTTGGTCAAAGGGAGAATGCATTCTCATCCCTTGAGTCTTCGCTCCGTACTGTGTAGGCTTGATGAAATAAGCTACTCTCAAAAGATCCGATAGGTTGACGATTCTGACTGGCTTTTTCAAACAATTCAAATAAATGACAGTAAAACAGAACTCTTACAAACTCTTATGCGAAGCTGAACCCTAAGCATGCGCAGTTCACCCGGAAGTCCGACATTAATATTTTTTGGACTTCAAATCGGATCTTTCCAGGGTTGCTTATTTCCTGACGGCTGGTCAAGGAAAATGAAGACCCTGGGTATGAGGTTGAGGAAGGATGTTGATATTTCTTCCACCTCAGTGGTCCCACACAGTGGTATGCATGGCAGACCTCTGGGGAAGAGTTAAAGACTACTAGTGCGCTCTTCTCCAGAGGTCCACCATGTGTTGGATCACTGATCGGTGGGAAAAACAACGTACAACATTCTCCCTTTGAGCACATTTCTTCTGCAGTGCTTCATGAGTGCCAAAGAGCAATGCACATACCTTAGTGTCACTATTACTCCATGTCTCCTCTGGAGATGTAAACATCAATGTTATGTGGACCTCAGGATATCATCAGGGCTTATAAGTGCTTTGTGAGCTTGAAGAACTGGGCCCAGTTGCTCAAAGCACGATTAAGCTAATCCCGGGTTAGAGTGAACTTTAAGCTGTCCAGTTTGTATTTACATGTAGTTACTGTTCAATATTGAAAAACATTTCCAAAAGATTTTCACCTTAAGTTTGGACTGAAATTTTTTTAAGCACAAAATATGATGTACAGAACCTTCTCAACGAGTGAGACGAAAACTTTGGTCAACTCCTAATCCTGGGTTAGCGTTAATTGGCTTTTCACCTGGCCCTAGTGAATAATCAATACTCCAAATTGGTGAATTGGCATTCATGAAATGACTGATGCCTGGCTATGCCTAAAAATGGAAAGTGTCCTAAGGTTCTGCTTTCTTCTTCAGGTTAGCAGTAAAGCCATGGGCATTTTTGTTGATGACAACACAGGTTTGGTCAGTTTAATTAGAAAGGTAAGCTTCTCTACCTTAACCTTAATTGTGAATTTATTTTTTTGTGTTTTACTTCTATTGCTTAAAAGTTGATTCTCCTGTTTCCCAAGTTGACCTTTCCCTTTACTGTGAAAGTCAAAAAACCGTGAACACTTTGATTTGATTTTGACAGGTCCATTGCGTAGCCACCAATCAGATGCGAGATGAAACCGCAACGAAAGCAAACAAATTAATGTTGTCTTGATCAGTCACGAACTTTGCTTTGATCGCTTTGGCCTTGTGCATGCTACTGGTGTACACTCCAAAAATCACACTTTATTTCTCTCTTGCAAATTTATTCTAAATCAGATAAAGCTGATAATTGGCTGAAACTTTAAGTTCCTAGAGGCCTTTCAGTTGAAGATATTTTTTTCAATAATTTTATACAGATTTCCTATGAGGAAAAAATAATGATAAAATGTTCAAAAATAGGGTTATTTTTGACACCAAGTGTAACATTTGCAGTCTGATCAGCACATTTCTAAATTTCTCCCCATCAGACAACAGGATGCATTTTTTCCCGTTTTCCTTCACACATAACAAGTTATGAGTATTTATTATCTCGAAATTTGGCTTTAATAATGAAACATTGACAAAGTTATGGCAATAAGAAGCGAGGCAACTGGTTACGGGATCTCCTTCTGTGTAAATGGTCAGCTTTTTAAAATTCAGGCCCAGCTAATTATTTTATCCTCATGAGAGGGAAATTATACGCATTTAGAATGCCCATAGGATAAGCTCTCTTCATGTGGTTTATCTATTAGTAAGGAGTTTTCGTTTTCAAACTATAATGTAGTTTTTAAGATCAGGATGCTATTTTGAGCGAAGTAAATGCGGTACAGCGTGTCGTGGCACAAAATGTGTGCATAAAAGTGTGCCAAAACTGTGCCTAAACTGTGCCAAAAGTGTGCCTAAACCGTGCCTAAACTGTGTCAAAAGTGTGCCTGAAGTGTGCCAAAACTGTGCCTAAAGTGTGCCACAGTGCCAAAAATTTTATATTGAATTTCAGCCTTAACTTGAAGCAAGAGTATTTTCCCGTTTTAATCGTCTCTGTACGCCTTGTAGAACCAGTGACACCAAAAATTCACGCTTTTTGCTGCATGGTAAAACTAACAACACAATAGACTGCGGCTATTCTTTTCACCACAGTGAAAGTTCGGCGAAAATCAGTCGCTGCTTCGGAAATTCGTCCTTTCGAAATTTAGAAAAATCGAACACTGCTTCTTTGTAATTTCGAAAGAGTTTGCAAATTTTTGGCACCATATCTAGGAAATTTTGCTATACGAAAATTTCGCCTGAAAGTTTGCAAGAACAGTTAACGTATGTCGTCGAAAATTCCCTCTCATTTCTTTTGCACAGTACTGTTTGTGGGTACACCAGAAAAGAACTGTTAATTATCTTCCTGTAATTTAATTAACAAAGACGATCCTCTGGAAGAAAAAAACATGCCAAAACTATGCCAAAATTGTGCCTAAACCGTGCCCTAACTGTGCCTAAACTGTGCCCAAACTGTGCCACTTTGCGTGCTATTGCATGAAAACCGTGCATTCCAGCGAAGCATGTTTCGTGCCTTGGCACAATGTTACGCTCCTGTACACCAGTAGCGTGCACCAGGCCCTTTTCCTTCCAAAAATGGCTGTTACCCTGTAGTTTTTTCATTATTAGTTTAACCTTGTGTATTTATGCAAGCAAAGAGGAAATTCCAGCGACTTTAACCCATTGGCACCCGTGCTGGCCAAAACCAGCCGTAAAAAACTCCCATGCTTCAAATCATTGCAACTTTCTCAATTGCACGAATATTGCCTTAACTGTTAGTTGTGAGCACGAAATGGAATGCCCTTTAAATTTGGATATCCAATAAATGCAAGAAACATAGTGATTTTTACCAAATATGGCCTTTTGAGTTTGGACAAGAACAAAACTGACCGTTTTTAATGTCAAAGAGAAACGACAAAAATGCCCCTTTTTGCCTTCATGTTTTTTAAGGAAATCATCGTTGAAAAACCAAACTTCAACCATCATAACGAAATTCAGCCCTTGTTCTAGCTTAGAAATGACTTTTTTTGTTCATATTCTACTCCCGAGCGTAGATACAGCCTTTTGTTCCAGTGCATTCGGGCCTTCCCGACATTTTCAACATCTCGCGCGCATTGAATGCTGGGAACTAACGAGAATTTTTGACAGTGCCCGTTCCTTCCCCCGATTCTTTCACATATAAACTAAGTCTACAGCCACTCCGACCTACCGCCAAAATTTCCTGCTTGTGGTCATCTTCAGTGCTCACAAATTCCAAAATATGCGGTGGTAGGTCGAGAAATTCATCAGTAGTCGAGTCCCAAAGGTAGTAAGTGTCCGACAGGCCAAATTCGACAACAAAGTACATCACCTTGCTCAATTCTTTGAGAAAGTGGACTCTTAGCTACCGTCACGCTTAATGATGCTCATCAGGCAGCAGCTAAAGATGAAAAATGGCTGTAAACTTAGCAAAAATCGCAAGCAAACCGAACTTGGGCCATTGTTTTTACTTCACGGATAAAAAATAGCTACGTCAAAATGACGTTTTTCAGAAACCTTGAGCCTCCAGTGCCTTAGGACAGCACCACTTTTCCCTGGTAGTTTCAAATAAGGCGTCACAAATTGCTATTCATCGTTTATAGGTGGAAAATCACTCCGAAAACGTAAAAACAGCCGGTAGTCAATGGGTTAAACAACGTGAGGCTCAAACCAGCACCTGCAACCTTGCATCCTACACTACAAAAACAGACCATTTAACTTCTGTTTTGTGTTTTCATCCTTTATTTTGGTGATACATTGTGGCTACGCAACAGACCTGTCAAAATCAAATCAAAGTGTTCACGGTTTTTTGACTTTCACAGTAAATATCTATAATAATTGAATGTGTTTTTCTTTTCTAGGAAATGCTTTCCTTCCTCAGACCATGTGATGTGTTTGAGCAACTCCATCTCTCTGTAGAGCCTGTGGATGCCACTCTGTTGGCCCAAGAACCCTTTGCTGGTATGTACTGTAATTTATTATTTTCAATTTTTATATTATTGAGTTCATAGGGTAAATAATAGCGCTAGTAAAGAGATGTGAATCTCTTTACTGTTGGTACTCTGATTAACTGATAACCCCAAAATAATTATCAATCAATCAATGAATCAATCAATTAGCCAGCCAGCCAGCTGCCCACCCGCCCTTCCATCTGTCAGTCCATCCGTCTGTCCGTCACCCATTCACTCTGTCACTTTAGTCAATCCCTCAGTGAATAAGTCAGTGAATAATTATCTTAGCATATAATATTTTAAATATTAATGATTTGCTTGGTTTTCTGTACTGTCTTAAATCAAAATTCTGATTTATTTTTTTGCTCTCATATCCCATTGTAGATAAAACCATGAAGACTTCCTTTATAGATTTTTGCAATGTCATCAAGCTCGTGTCACAAGAGGTAAAAGTGGTGAATTTATTTTGAGGCCTTCAACTGTTTGAATAGACGTCCTGCATAGTATGGTATGTGGTAAGATGTTTACAGTGGTTATTGTCAGCAAAAAAAGAAAATAATAAATAATAATAACTTTATGAGATAAAAATAGCCTCTTGTCCATATTTTTCAGCTGTCACCAGGCCTTTTGTCAGCATTGGAAAATGATGTTAAATACCAGCTAAATCCTGCATTAACAGCTGATCAGATTGCTACTTCTCTTATGACAAGCATAAGGTAAAGAATGGTTTATTAGGAAGGAGAATATTTTTTTGGAATTTGGCTTGCCTTGTGTAACATGTGATGTTAACTGTATCGCTACTTGCTTAGATGGCAACCCAGATCAATTGGATAACTTTGCTTATAGTCCTATAAAATTATGTCCTAAAGGTGCATCAATTGGTGGCACTCTGAGATAGAATTATGTACAGTGGAACCCCATTAATATGGACACCAAAGGGGCATGCCAAAGTGTCTGCATTATCTGGATGTCCATATTGCAGGGTTTGTATGGGTCCTGGAAATTCATGGAAAGTCATGGGAAATCAACAGGCTTTCTATGAGTGGAAAGCAATGTAGATCCAAAGTTACAAAAATTAACCATCAAGTCCAAATATATGATTTATTTCAAATATATGATTTATTTCAGTATGAATAAACATAGCGTGTGTTGCGAGATTACGCTTGTGAACATTTTTGTCATTGTTTTGACGTTACTGTCTCAGAACAGTTACTTAACCTTAGGTCATGGAATTTTTCAAAAAGTCATGGAAAAAGTCCTGGAAAGTCATGGAATTTTCACAGCTCAAAAGTGTACAAACCCTGATATTAATCAGGGCAATTTAAGAGAAAATAATTTATGACCTTTTTAGTTGTCAAGACCAAGAAAACTGTCTGTTATAAGTGGGTGTCCATATTAAGCGGGTGTCCATATTAAGTGGGTGTCCATATTAAGCGGGTGTCCATATTAAGTGGGTGTTCATATTAAGCAGGTGTCCATATTAAGTGGGTGTCCATATTAAGTGGGTGTCCATAGAGCAGGGTTCCACTTTACTTGTGATAACTTGGTAAAGCATGATTGTCTAGGTGAGTGTAGTCCTATTAAGGACTGTTTTTGGTGACATTAACTGATCTTTAGACAACCTGAGCAGAAGTTATTGTCAGAGTCAAGCCAGTTGTGTATTGTTTGGGGCTGTCATTAAGGTTTTCAGAAGATGGTCTTTCAGAGAAAGTAGCCGGTCAAAAATTGAATAATTCTTCCTACAGCTGTTAATATGTTTTACTCATTTTCAGACTGAGAGTAGCTGGCTGATTGTACTACAGTAGCTGCCAGCCCTATAAAAGCTGGTTGCTGGCTTTTGATCGTTAGTAGATGGCTTGGATGACCCTGCATCACCAAGTTATGATAGGTTCAATACTAGTAACTTCCTCTCTAGGGGTTTTTGGAGTTTAACACTGACATGTAAAATGAGTCTTGATTATGGTTGTGTGCCAGCAAGCAAACGTTTGCAGATACATTTACCCAAATTTGCCAAAATAAGAAAGCTGGAGTAATTCTGACCATAAAACTGTCATTTGAAAACTAACCAAAGTGGTTAAGTTGAACAGATTATTTTTCTTTTGTGATTTTTTTGTACAGTGATGAAGAGCAACAGGATGTGGATGGACATTCTTTGTTTGAATTCCAACAAGAGCTAGAAACAAGGTATTAAAAAATCGACAACTTTGTGGCAATTTACCTGGAAATTCCAACAATGTTCTCATTTTCTCAGGAAATACAACTGAATATATTTATTGTAGTTCAAATTTATCCTTGGTTCAATTTTTATTTTCTTTTGTTCTTGTGTATGATAATGTATGATAATGAGTACAAAACAAAGGAAATTAAAAATTGAATGACCAAATATCCAACAGCCATATGACCCACTCATAGTAATAATGGTAATTGTTATGGATTTATATACCGCACACATCACATAGTTTCGTGGTGGTTTGCATTGCTTCTCTAGATTGAGATCGGATGTCATCCTGTAAAGGCGCCTCTGGCAGCCGCTATCAGTCCATTTTTTATCTCACCCACCCACCCAACCCACACATGAATGTCAAAGACAGATGAAAGATAGAGATAAACCACTACATCAGGAACTGTGTCACTTGCCTACTCTTTTCGAACAGTGTGTCGGTTCTTTAACGTCCCACAGATGATAAGGTACAAGTGTTGTGAGAAGGGACCTACGGTTTATCGTCCTTACACAAGAAGACTAGAAAGTCTAACCGTTTGCAGAATGTAATTACAAAGGTGGCACTTTCTCCTCAATTATTTAAAGACCCTGAGTTGATGAAAGTTGTTGAAAGTTACCGGTAATGAAATTTAAATCTGTTAATAGTTATTCATAATATGGAAGTACTTTTTTTTTTTTCAGTTTACATAGGGTCAATAATTTTTTCAAATGTCTGGATTTCCTGGTAAAAGGATTGGACATTCAGGGTATTGTAAAGGACGCTCCTTCAGAGGCTGGTACGTAACATGTTAACTGAGTTATTTTGACCCTTTATAAACTTCACCACAGCAGAGATGTTCTTTTCAGCGGTTTGAATGGACACTGTGATATTAATGATCAGGGATTGCATTAGAAGCCGGCAACCGGCAAAAATCGCCACCTACCTTGTCAGAATTTACCTCTTACAACCGCCTACTTTGTCCGTATTTTCACTCCAATTATTAAAAAAAATTCATCAGGTTGCCGCCTCCTTTACTTAGCTCAGATGGCTATTTCAAAACTTATTGAAAACCCTGAATGATTGTTTCTTTTGCAGGCTGGTCTGAAGTACATCATGCGATGAGCTGCAGCCATTTATACAGTAGTTCACTTTCCTTGTCCCTTCTTTCCATGTCCTCTCACCAAATGATTTCATCCCGGATGTCTGTTTGTAAACATCTTCTGGTGCTGCTTAGTTTGATAACAAAGCTTAATGTCAACAAGGTAATTCAAAATCCAGCTCATAACAGTTTAACTTGTAATGTTTGATATATATATATATATATACACTGTGTATATATATATCACCCATGGTGGAATGTCTTGTTCACAGGATTGTTCTTTCACCATTTCTCGGTCAAACCTGTTGTAGAATAGGATGAGATGGGATAGGATTTCATGAAGGAAAATGTTGAATCCATGGCATTAGGTAATGCCAGTTGTTTAAAATTTTGCATTGATTTGATTAAACATCATGAATTTGTTGCAAGTAGACCCATGAGCACAAAACTAGTGGCCGTATGAAATTCAGGATGCAAGTTGTATGATGCTATTCTCCATCTTCCATGGACTTGCAAAAGGTTTTGTGCTTTCCAATAATAAACACTAACCCCATGTACTGTGATTTTCCAGATCGGTTTGGATGTCAGGACAGTCGGAGAAGTGTCATCAGTGTATATTCCTCAGACTGTGTTGCTACTAAATTCTTTCGTTGCCTTGAATTGGATCACAGAACAGCTAACCACTCCTGCTCCATCAAATGCCTTGTAAGTACAGTATATTTGACAAAATTTAATAGATTCCATTAGGCTGTTCATCTGTACTCTGATAGAGCGCTTTTCAATTGAGTGTTGTAAAACCAAAACCAAAGCAATCACTCCAGCCAATCACAACAGAAGTAAGCAATGCAATGAGCCAATCAGAATACGAAGCAATTACATTTAGCCGGCTTAAAGCGCGGGAAAATACGCATGTGCAAATCACAATTGGTTTTGGTTTTGCTTCTCATTGGTTGAGAAAGTGGCGCGAGTTTTCCTGGCCAATCACAGAGCGAAGCAATGCAAAACCAAAGCAAAACCATGATTACTTTCAACACTCAATTGAAAACTGCTCTAATGCATGGATGACATCAAAATGGGGTAAGAACAAAGAAGTATGCTATGAGCCGCAGACAAGAAGCGTGATTGATGTTCTTACCGCATTATCAGGGTACACACGCACTGCCAAATGGAATCTATTTGTTTTAAACAGTTTGTTTTACTTTTTTCGGTTCATGATGTCGTTCGTGTGTCTATACTTTAATTGCAAACTCCTCTAGACCAATCAAAATGCAAGGTTTGCACCATCCATTGTATATAATAAAGAGTGGTAAATCCAGGAATCGTTATCGCTTCTACCTGTAATTACTAGATCCTGTACATGCCTAGTAGAAGCATAGGGCCAACACCCATATTACTGTTGGTTTGTACAACCAACTCAAGCTTTTTCGGGGGTCAGGTGGCCAGCTCATTGTTCAGCCTTCAACCAACCTGTAGATGTATAGCAGGATGGACCACAGCATCAGGAACTACGGTTATGCTTTTTCTCACCAGTGTGGGTTCTTTACGTGCCCTTCAAGTTTTACATGTGAAGGTGAAGTGGGCCAAAAGCTCTGTCACTTGCCCATTAATGTAATCCTCTGCCCTGGTTGGCTCATTTGGTAAGAGCTCCAGACTGCTGGGCAGGAGATTGTGGGTTCAAGCCCTAGAAGGGACCTCAAATCAAGGTCTTAGAGCAGTTTTTTTTGTAAAACCAAAACCAAAGCAATTAGTACTTAATTACTTCAGCCAATCACAAGAGACAGAAACAGTGTGTGGTAGGTCATGGGTATGAGTTCAACTGGGGATGAGGTTTTTGAGAAATGTTCATTGTCCTATGCTGTGGAAAAAACCTCTTGGAGCAGAGAAGGGAACCAACAACAGACTCAACCCACAAATGACGTCAAGTCCGGGCCACATTGGTGGAAGGCAAGCGCTCTCACCACTGCGCCATCCCTGCTCCCCAAGGAATAATTAATATTCCTTTTATCATTACCAATCTTAGAATTTTATTTTTCATGTCATTGTGTATGGAAATTGACTTATGAATGTTACTAAAATCCTTCTCAAAATCCTCGTCTTTTGACAGAGAGTCAAACTTAAAACAGTTAGCAGCTTTGGAAATAAATGATGGCCTGGAATCAAAAGCAATTTTAGGTAAGACATACACTACACCAGAGAAGAACTTGAGAAACTTCACCCAATTTTTAACTTTAAATTTTATCCTCGTAAGTCCACCATCCATAGTCCAAGAAGGTAAATTAACTCAACTGATAATTATGTAGTGGTTTCACATTGGATTTGAAGTGCTGCCCCATACAGACACCTTGGCCAAAATCCAGTCAAGGTTGTGCTCTTACGGTGCCCTTAGGTGACTAACATTTGGGCTGGGGGTCTGCGAAAAATTATTTGTCACCCAGCCAGGCAATAAACTGTAGACCCCATCTCACAATTCTTCATAATTCTCTAATTCTCTGGGACATAAAAGAACCACTTCGGACGTAACAAAACTCTGGCAGTGACCACCCCTATAACTCAACTTCATCAACCTGCATTATAAGCAGTCTGGCAAAGTCCCCCAACCAGTGTTATAATGCGCATTTGAATATTGCAAAGAAAATGCGCGATATGAATGTGATATATTATTGATATATTATTATTATTAATCTTGCTTGAAGTCCAAGGTATAAAACAGGCCAACAATTCTTCCAACACACTGGTGTTGATTTATTGTGTTTGTGAAGTGTGGCAGAAAAAAAATTCAATAACAAACATTCATGCACTCAATGGCATTCATAGTTGTTGCAGATCGGTGATTGCAGATCGGTGATTTTAAAACGTGTAACACAATCTTCTCTTGCACATTGCAAGCTGTACAAGCTGCACAAATCAGCTCCTTTTCTCATTTAGCATCTCAATATTTTTCCTTCTGATGGTTTGTTTCTGGTCTCTTTTTCACAGTCACTCAGGAGTTGTTGACAGGCTGGCATCTCTTTGCATTGATCTTGCCATAAACTAAAAATTGAGTCTTCGTTATGCAAATTTATTTTGACATTTGACTGTTTACTTATGATTCATTTCACGTTTGCTTCACTAAAACAAGGCCATAATAATTACATCCATCCTACATCATAATAGCATGATCTGAATTACTGAAAGTATTCATCAGCACAGAACCTAAGGTCGACTAAAGTGAAGATTGGAATGTTTAATGTCACACGCTTGCTTTTGATATAATTATTGGACCCTTGATACTAACTTACTTGGTTTATTCGCTGCCTTGCTGGGCAAGTTTAATAATTCCATTTGATCACCTTGCTTGACAATTTACTTGCTTCATTTGCTCTTAGAGCAGTTATAATTTAGTTTGTGTGCCTTGGTGGGCACTTCACATGGTCCATTTGCCTTGTTGGGTAAATAATAATTCAGTTTGTTTGCCTCGGTGGGCTGCAGTTTACTCAATTCATTCTCATTGTCACTTAGGGAGGGTAGGACCACTCAGACTTTCTACACATTAGGGGCCTGGGGACTGCTAACAAACAAGGAAATAGTGAAAAGGATAAACAGCGAAATGGATAACTTCAAGGTTGAGATTCAGGATGGGATTAGGAAGCTGGCAACAAAAACTGCAGTATATGATCTGGTGAAATAAATTATAAACAAACCAGAACCATCACTTTTGGGTTTACTTTGCTTCCAGTATCTATTTCAGCTTTATAATAATAATAATAATAATAATAATAATAATAATAATAATAATAATAATAATAATAATAATAATAATAATAATAATAATAATAATAGTAATAACCTTTCTTTACCCTCGGCAGTATTTATAGCACAAGGCTAGTGGGGCTGAGCAAATACAGAAACAAATAATCCAAATAAACATAACATGATAAGAATCCCAACTGGCTGGAGGCAAACCAGTTGGCTATTTACAAGGATGACCGAGGAGTTGAACCAGGGACCACCCAGAACAAAACCAGCTAGTGGCGAGAGCGGGATTTGAACCCGGGATGACTGCATTGAAATCCAGCGCCCCAAACCACTCGGCCATCCTGCCTCCTCCGGCCATCCTTCCCCCTCCTTTTCAAAGCAATATACACCAATACTCATGACATACCTGGTACCTCCTTTAATGACACCTCATTGGACAAAACGTTCAGTGCATATTGTTCCTCAATAGAAGACCCTTCCCTGACTGTTGGTGAGCTGTTTCTGAGTGGTGTTGGAGGGATGCAGTTGAGAAGGCACCTGGCCCATATAATCAAGACCTCACAGGAGATGCAAGATCAAGCACCATGCCTCCTGTGGTCCACATTTTTTAACCAGGCTGTTTACACCTTGCTGGACCTTATGTATCCTTGCCAACCGACAGCTTTTAACTTTGTTTGAGAGTCCAGTTTTTGCTGGCAAATACAATGTTTGAAGATGTGAATGATCATTGCAGTTATGAACACTACTTAAGCAGCAGTGAAAATAAAGACTGAAAAAATTCAGGCTTGTACGGGAATCAAACCCATGACCTCTTCGATACCGGTGCAGTGCTCTACCAACTGAACAACAAGCCAACTGAGAGCTGGTCATTTTGTTGGTTCATAATAAAACCAATTTTCATTATTCACAGTCATTTTATGATACAATGTATATTTTCACTGCAAAAAAAGGCTCGAAAGGTTGACTGTTTGTCATTTTAATGTGCTATAGGAACTTATTTCATATTGTTTCTGTTTGTTCTGATGTGTAAATGATCACTGGCAGGCAGTTAGGGGAATCTAACAAAATGTTGGTTATATTAGTACAATCAATCAGGGTCCCTTCCAAAATATTATTAATTCATGTACTATGTGCTAACAAAACAAGTTGTGAGAATTAATCAATCAGTCAAGCAAAACAGTCAGTCATTCAGTCAGTCCATCAGTTAGTCTATCGGTTAGTCAGTCAGCCAGCCAACCAGCCAGCAGCCCAGTCAGTCAGTCAGTCTGTCAAGCAAGCAAGCAAGCAAGTGTTAGTGTAAGCAAGTATCAGTGTAGTCTAGCCGAGGGTGGAACCCTCTTCTAATTGGGGACACTTTAGTTAAAATAATTGTCTAACACCTTACAGTGTACCTAATTATTTTGATTTTTTTAAAAACCTTTATCTGTTTATAATAATTCTAAAATATATGCACTTTCAGCTATTTTCTAATCTCTTAACCCTTGATGATCCTCACTTCTTAATTCAGGTAGTATTAATTTAATAAAGGTGGGTCACATCTTGTCTCTCAAGGGATTAAGATTTTCACACCATTCTTAGCATAACAGTTGTTTACAGGCCTTAACATTCAATTACCAGCTGGCCGTCACGTCAGAGTGTGCTCTTCCCAGAATTCCTGCTGTCCAGCTACCAGTATCTCCACCTTCAAGAGTACGCTCACCTGGTTTGTTATTGGTGTGACAGCTGTCAATCGTCCTGGCAGTTCTTACTCGGGCAATCTCATTTGATGCTGGGAGAAAACCACAAGGCCTTGGGGTACTTTCTGAAGGCTGCTAGGGGAATTGGTGAGTGACTGCTACTCAGGGTTTGCCCCGCCGACCGGTTAGCTCAGTTGATAGAGCACCAGACTACCATGTGGGAGGTTGTGGGTTTAAACCCTGGCAGGACCAACACTCAGGGTCTTTAAGTAATTGAGGAGAAAGTGCTGCCTTTGTAATTAGATGTACATCTGCAAACGATTAGAGTTTCTAATCTTCTTGAATAAAGACGATAAAGCATAGACCCCATCTCACAACTCTTCATAATTGATTCTGTGGGACGTTAAAGAACCACTAGGGATGTACAGTAATGAACCCTGGCTGTGACCACCCCTGGTGTCCAACTAAATAAACTCTAAACACGAGTGGTCGGCTTGGTGTAGTCTTCTAAATGGACTACTGATCGATGAGACCACATAAGAATGATGTCTGACAGTAGTCAAATTGAAGAAATCCGAGTGCTTAAACTGGTAAACTGGGCTCAGTATACTTTGACTGTGCCTAGGCACTCTGCAAACCATTTTTTTTGTCTGGCTTTCCATTCCACGTACAGTACTCACCACCTCTATTCCTCTTGGGACTCCTCTGAAGCAGGGGGCGAGAAGAAGGGATATGTTGGCAATTTTTTCCATCAGTGCCCTATTCATTAAGGTTTGATTGAACCTCTAAAATTAATACCGGCATCATGGTGCCTAACAAAAGCCCAGGGAACTCTAGGGGTGACATTTACCTTAGCCCATCATTACGAAATTTAATACTTTTCATAGTCTCTCCCACATGTTTGTCTCTTCATTCTCGACTTGATCCCAAGCAAACTTTTTGGAGTATTCTTTTAAGGTTGATTGACTTGTATTTTGATACTTTTGACTTGCAACCCATTTCTCAGTATGCGGCAGGCTGAGTTAACCACATGAGCAAGTGACTAGGGGTGAAGTTTAGGGAACAAAACAAGGTCAACATTCTTTCCCTCCTTCCTCACTCAACCTGTGGCTGGATTGACCACTCAAGCTTTGTGCCTCTTTGCTATTAAAGTTCATCATCGGTGCTGTCATGAAAGAGACCACAAACAATCTACTTTGGAGCTAAAAGTGTTAAATAATATATTATCTACAAAGAACCATTGGAACGCCTTCTTTTTTTGGTATTATTTCAGGTTCAAAAGACTCTCTGATGAAGAAAGTACTTCAAAGTGATGCCACAGACATCCCAACACTACTTGTTCTATTTTATGTTAAGGTATGCTGTATCTTCACGGAAAGCTGATCATCAGTATGCACCCTGTGCAAAACAAAATTTAAGCAGCCAAGACACACTTTAGGAGTAAATCATAAACAAAGTTTATAATAATTATTATTACAGGTAAAGTAGCATTGTGGCTCACTTATTCTGATCTTTCTAACAAAACATGTCTAGTGAACAATATTTTTGCTTTGTGGTTTGGAATTGTTCATGAATCGTCAAATTTCCTCTGCAGGTCATGAAGTTGTTTGAACAGTTTGACGCACCTGATTATGTCATCCGTGTGGCTCACATAGCTCTTGACATGGCGTTGCCTGATGATTCAAATATCGTGAGTATGGCTTACAGTTAAAGCACCTCAAGGAAGAAGACCAAGCTAGTAAGGGTGTGGTCTGTGAGGGGTACATCAAGGGCAGGGTGTGGTCAGGAAAGGGCCAACTAGGTGAGGCTCTAGGGTGGGGTGAAGGTAGGGAGTTAAGGCCTCTTCAGGGTGTGGCTAGGCAAGGGTACGACTGGGACGGGGTTGGTTAGTGAGGGTGTAGCTGAGTGGAGAGGGCTCACACCAGGTTGAGTGTGGGTAAAGATTTATGCAGATACAAGAGGTATGGTATGTGAATTTTTGAGATAAATTCAGTGACATCTGTAAAGGGATTTGACAACCGGCTTGTTGAGGCACTAGCCCAGTGCGAAAGGTGAGGAAGAGCTTCATAATTTCTTTGAAAAGTAACCCGTTGACCAAAGTTTTTTAACAACGGAAGTTGATGAAGTTGACGAGAATGATAAAGTTGTTCTACAAATAGAGCTTGTTTTTAATACTTCGTAGAAATGAACTCTTTTCTGTTCTGATTTCAGCCAAATTTGTGGTCAAACATTTTCAAGCATCATCTGGAATTGGGACACAACGATTTGGCATATAACGCACTGATCACAAATCCAGATCCTGTCAGGTTAGCTTCTTCATGTACTCTTTGAAATAGTTAAGATTTTTTCAATGTAAACCATAAAAGCTGCTTTCAATAGGAGTTGAAGTGTTGCAGAGGTTTCAATAGAAAGCGGCTACCGGCGATAGACCGCCGGTTCCATCGCGCCGCCTACATCGCACGATCATTTGAACGTATTGCTGTGTTAGGTGTTGCTAATAAATTTTCCGCCGCTCTTCTATCACGAAAATAGAATTGCTTTACTCGCTTTACCAACGGGAACTTGATCTCCGAATTATATAGTTTTCTTCTCAAAAGAAAAATAAATTTCTCTGAAAAATTCAACCAAATTCCCTGGTTGAAACGGAACGAAAATACCACGTTTCCATCGCGTACCTGAATCATGTAAGTCGCGGAGTCCGCTGTATTGTTTCAGTTTCAGTTTCAGTTTATTTTTTTGCCACTTATTGTTATTTTAAATTACAAGATAAATATGTATATTACTACAAGAGATATTAAATAATCGATAAGAGAAAAACATTAGGCGAGGATGCCCATATAGAAACCATTAGGGCTTATTCGGGCTACAGGCACCTCAAAAAAATGGTTTGACCTCACAAACTGCTTTTTATTGGTGAGAGAAATGTTGTTTTTGTTATCTTCACTTTAGGCGGCGAGACTGTCTCCATAAGTTTATGGTGGTTCTCTGTGAGAGAGGTCAAACCCGGGAGTTGATTGAATATCCGTTTATCAACCTACAAGATGAGGTTATTGTTCTTTATATTATCGTTTTAAGTGCCCATAACCCCCAAATTTGTTTTTTCTCTAATATAATGCACCTATCAGTGTCAAGCCCGGGGGGCGGGTCGGGCAAAGGGTGGGGATTTTGACATTTTCTGAAAAAAAATTATCAAAATCCCCACCCCGGGCAAAAAATAATTGTCAAAAGTATCAAAATCCCCTACCCTGGAGCAAGGGAAGGCGGTCATATACAATAAATAACGTACCAATTCCCCACCCTGGGGACGTGATGTCCGATCAAAATCCCTACCCTGGGGATATACGTGACAGTCAAATTCCCGTGGGTTGCCCGACCCCCCCCCCCCCCCCTCGGGCTTGACACTGATAGGTGCATAAAACTGCACCTATTTCAAACACATTTATCCTTTATTTCCAGTTTTGGACTGTTTTATGCGCTTCAAAACATACGATAACTAAGCATCATTTGATTGGTGCACGACCGACTCAGAAAGGGAGTGGGTCTATTCCTGGTTTGACCTCACAAACTGCTTTGCATGCATTTTTATAAAGACTTGCCGCGATGCAAATCAGTTTGTGACATCAAATCAGGAATAGACTCATGCCCCTTACTCGCTCAGTCGTGTGACAGATGATGGCTAGATTTCGTAACTTTTACAGCCTATAACAAGTTAAGACTTGGTTAAAAGGCGAAAAAACGCGCAATGCGTTTCGAACAGGTGCAAAGATTTATTTTAGCGAAAAAAATATTTTGGGGTTATGGGATCCCAATAATAAGCAGGTCATATGTTATCGTGAACATAGTACAAGACGTACCATTCAGTTTGAGAGCTTTTTACCTGGGGCATTTCAAACGACCTTGTCATTGGAATGATGCTGTTTATTGAACAAAACTACCCAAACTCTTGGCAAAAGAAAACTATCACTGAAACATGAATTGTTGTTTGAGCGCTGAGAACAAAATATAGAGGTATTTCTCGAGTAAGGAACAACCCCACTTCTACATCTACATGCAAGGCTTGGAAGATCTTTGCCAGGACAGTGCCAAAACACTGGCCTTCTTTTCAATGTGCAGACCTTTTCCATCTTGGCTCAGTTGGCTGGCCATTGACAAACCAAGGGTAATAAATTGATACCAAAACGGAGCCGTTCTGTTAGCATCTGGTTGAAACAAGTATTTTTTCTGTTATTGTTCAACACATTATGACAATGTCCAATTATGGCCATAACGCGCTCAATATTCGTCGTGCGTACTCAACAAATATCCTTCGATATACGTAATATTGTGCGTCACGGAGAAAAATGCCTGCTTTTCCAGGTTTTCTGCAATTAAAGCAGACAGTTGTACTTTTTCATTAATGTGTTGAATAATAAAACAAACAATATTATTATCCTGCTCAGTCTTACGGAATATCGCCTGATTTTAAGCATAAGCTAAGTATCAGGTGATATTCCGCGGGATTTGGCAGGATAATTGTTAAGTATTCAAAGTGACACTTAAATGAGATGATATTGCCCCCTTCAAAAAGCGTTTTATGTATTGTTGCCTCTCAAGGGAGGAACCAGTCATTATTTTTCCGTAAGTTTCTTGTCTAATTTAGTCATTGGTAAAACCCGAACCACAGCTCGTTTCCCTTGTTTCGTTTCTTCTTCAGTTTGAGGATATAGTGGAGTCTCACGCTCGCACTGTGGATATAACAACCCACAACTATTATGACATGTTGTACGCTTTTCATGTGTTCAGAGGAAACTACAGGAAAGGTAAGCGAGTTACTTGCTTTCCAGATATGTTGGTAACGCTCCTCAGACTGTTTATAGATAAAGCACCTGTCAATAGATCTTTCCACGGTTTTTTCATCTTTTGATATAGGCCACGTAACGAAAATCCGTCGACATTGCCAGAAAGCAAAAATTAGTAAAATACCCAAGTTTGGGAGTCTTATCTTTTTAAATCGCAAAGTTATAGCTTCGCAAAGTCGGCAAATTTTACTCTGAGACGTTGGTATGCTGTGGCAAGTTTGTGCCCTACAGCATGCAAAAGTCTCCAAAATTTGTAGGACCATATTTTCGTTATTTTGCAAGATGTGACTCTCAAACGTGGCCAGTTTACTAATTTTAGTCGCTCTTTCTAGCAGTGTGATTAGAGTTTTGCTACCTGATCAAAATCAAAAGTTGAGAAAAACCATGGAAAGGTCTACTGAGCGTCAGGAGTAAGTTATGCTTGCTTTGTTTCTGCCTCGCTATACTATTTTGTGGTTTAGAGTCAAGTGAGTGGTACTCAGCCTGTGCATTACGTTTTTCTTGTAGCTGGATCAGCAATGTACGAACACGCCATGAGACTGGGACAGGAGGTGTCTGGACTCGATAGCTTACAAAAACAGGTAAGCTATTCGCATTGTTGACATTTCTGTCCTTAGACCGTTACCAGTCCCTTTCTTCACAGTCGAGCGGGTGCGGGAAAAATTTGAAACGTGAAGCGAACGAGTTGAGGGGGGCTGGGGGAGGCTCCAACCCAGTCTCTTATAAATTATTTTTTCTCCTCCCTTCAGTCTGGCCGCATTGTTAAGGGCTTGCGCACTCGATTATCCAGAAAGTGACTGGTAGCGGTCTGTTCTGTCTGATGGTACTTAAACTTGTGGGGTAACTACAGTTAAGTTGCTAACGTAACGCAAGAAACAAAGCTCCCCTTAATCTGGTTTTTCAAGTTTCATTTTACACTGTAAGGACAATCATCAAGACACATTTCTTTGAAAATCGTCATCTTTTATATATATATATATATATATATATATATATATATATACTATCACAAATGAAGATAACCCACATGTTATGTTCCACATGTTACAAACAAGCAATGTCTATTGACAGGTGCTTTATCTATAAACAGTCTGAGGAGCGTTACCAACATATCTGGAAAGCAAGTAACTCGCTTACCTTTCCTGTAGTTTCCTCTGTTATGTCCCACATGTTATTGTGGAACATAACATGTGGGTTATCTTCATTTGTGATAGTGTATGTTTCTTCATGAAGATTAACTGTTTGTGACTGAATGGTGTGGAACATAACATGTGGGTTATCTTCATTTGTGATAGTGTATGTTTCTTCATGAAGATTAACTGTTTGTGACTGATGCTTGTGAGGAGTTATATATATATATATATATATATATATATATTGTGTAAAGATTTCCAGACTTCAGAAGTGATTCATATATATATATATATATATATATATATATATATATATATATATATATATATATATATATATATATATATATATAACTTGCGCGAGAATAACGGTACATTTTGTCATTTGGTAGGATGTTACACAGACGAATTGACTTGTTTACAGTTCTAATTTTGCGCAGTGAAAGTGAGGACCATTTATAGGAGTGGATGCCCCAAAATTAGCGACCTCCCATCTAGCTTACATGGAAAATTTCGCGTTTATCCTGGTGAAAGAAAGGAGCTTGATTTAACTGCAGTTTAGGAATATAATATAAACGTGCAGTACAGAAGACTGGTGATTCATTGCTGATTTAGTTATTTCTTGATTTTGTTTTCAGGCGAAATGTTATTTAGCAGCGATGAATGCCCTCCATCTTGTAGATCCGAAAAATGCCTGGATTGTAAAACCTTTGGACAGAGTTGATACTAACGTAAGTCGTTTTGCACATACCTTTAAGATCTCAAGGAGGGGGTTGGGGGCGGGTGAGAAGGCATATTAGAAATTGGGAGTATAGAGAAACAGAGAGGAGGTGGGCTTATTCTTATCAAGGTTCAAACGATCTTATTCATGGACTTTTACGAGTCTTGTCTTTGCAACTTACGTTATTACTACCATTACTGTTTTTCACGTTAGAAATCTGATGAGCAACCAGACATGTCTCCTAAAAGAAAACAAGGTGAAGAAGGCGATGTGCTCTATCCAGGCCACAAGGGTAGGCCTCGGAGGAAAGTGACCGTGCTGGAGATGAGGGACTTGGAAGGAGAGTACCTATTGGTTCTTGCGCGGCTGCAGCTTATCAAGGTTGACGCGGATCCTACTCACGCCACAGGTGGGAAACAGTTTGGTAGGCTAAGTTAATTCTGTTTTTGCTGTGTGCGTCAGTACTTTCACTGCACTTGTATCGTGCGTCTCTTTGTTTTCGCGTCGGATTAACACGTTTCTCTAAAGTGGTACTATGACGAAAATGGCATCTTTCCTATCTAAGCCATTTTAAAACATAAACAAGTAGTATGTATGAGAAGAAAAATGCTTTTTACCGTTTTCAAATATCTCTTTTCGTTCCAGAGATATTCAAGTTTTTAAAATATGCAAATTAGCCAAGTGGTGACGTCATACACTCAACCAAATTTTGATCAAATATGATGAAAAAAGATATCTCAGCCAATTTGTATCAGAAAGGTTAGATTCTTTGCAGTAAGATTCTACTAAATGTGCTCCACAATATGAGCTTTACAGTTTTGTTACCATGGCAACATACTGGGTTCCAGACCTCCCCAATATTAAAGGCTTTTCTGGCCACCTTTCGCGTTCCATTTTGATATTTACTAATGGTGCGTCACATGCATGATCCACCAGGCATATAAATATGTTAGCTTGAGTTCGTGGCCTCATTTAATGTTTTTTGACCTGAAAATCACTAACATATTGAAATCAAGTGGGTGGGGCCTGGAAAAGAGTCAGTTGCTATGGGAACAGAATTTTTTATAGCCGTAGGTGTGTTTCCTGTAGAACTATTAGCCTACCAAGTTTCAATGGTCTGTGCTGCAAATTAACAGAGATAGCTCTATTTATATACTTGATAAAATATTGGGTTGAGTGTATGACGTCATCAGTAATCTCATTTGCATATTTTACACATTTTTCAAACTTAAATTTCTCCGGAACTAATGCAGATATTTGCAAACGGTAAACAGCATTTTTATTCTTTCATGGACTTCTATGTGATACACCTAAAATATCAAGGGGTAAAAATTTGATCATAGTACCACTTATGAAGCGAAATTTGTTTCTCGCTGTTTAATCCATAAAACTCAACATTCCAAAATTTGAGGTGCTCTTGATTAAAATCGGCGATTATACGAGCGTTTGAAATTGGCCTATTTTGCCCTCAAAAATGGTATTTGAATCGCGCGGCCAAAAAGACACGTGACAATAGCTGTGACGTAATTTTGACGTAATTTTGGGGACAAGTATTCCAACTATTTCACTATAATTCATAAGCGCAAACACATTTTGTACCCAAAATGACGTCACATCAGAATTTCGCGAATAAACACGGCCCAGACCCCTGACCATTTTTAAAGGCAAAATAGCCCAACTTCAAACGCTCGTAAAATCAACAATTTTAATCACAAGCACGTCAAATTTTGAGATTCTTGCGTTTTAGGGGTAAACTTTAAAATTAACAAGAAACAAATTTCGTTTCATGGGCTCTTTAAGAGGACTAATTCAGGTTATGTGTATTGGAAATCGCACGACCTTGAGTAAAATTCGTGATTAGTAGGTACCAGTGATTTTGAAAGTCCTCCTCAATTTGAGAACTTTCGCAATCACTAGTACTTATAAATCACGAATTGTACGATAAGGTCATGCTATTTTTTTTATAGTTCGCTCAACAAAACTACGAATTGTAAGAGGTCGCGCAATTCGTAATTTATCGCGTATTCTACTACCTTAACCTAACACCAAAAACTCATTCCAGAGAATCGCAGCTTCAGTTTGTGTGCCTTTTCGTCCAATTTCACCCATCAAAACGTTCAAATTTGTCACTTTTGACTGTTCTCACGCTTCGTTGCCATGAAAATTTAATAGGTACTACTACGGAGTACAATTTGGGATTAATTGCCCTGCTCTCGACCAATAAGAATTGAGTAATTGTGTACTATAATAGGCAAAGCGAATTTTCATCACGTGGTGTTGAAGCACTGCAACTGAGGGACATTGAGTTTTGTGAGAGCCTGTAGCTTTCCAGACTCGGTCTGTGATTGGAGAATGAAACAATAGATGATACAACACAAACAACACCCCCAGCCATGATAACAAAAGAAGCTACAGGGCATAGGGACCAATGAAAATAGAGATTAAATAGGATTAGTCTGAGTTTTAGAATAAAATGTTGCCATGTAACTATCGATTGCAATGCCATCCAATTCGCCCTATCCTTGAGATGGTGCTTCTAACATGTGAGCCTGTCATTAAAATTCCATTAAGCAGTCCTTTGTTGTGTTGCTTTTAATTGCATCATACAAGTAGGCTGTTTAGACAAGCTACAGGTCAAGCGCTCATGTGAGGTACTGTAATAATTCTTGGAAAAGAGGGTTTAAATCTTTGACGTCCCATTTTTAGTCGAGGATACGCGAAAGCGTAGGAACGAGTATTGTGAGGGGGCAGATTATGCAAATTTGTCACTCACTCAGATGTAAACAAATCGATATGTCAACGGCATACCAATAGATATCGATTTTCCGAAGTATTGCCGGAATACCTCTATCGGTTTTCCAAAGTAATGTCTGAGGAGCAACAGTCGAACCGATGAACGGAATGAAAAAAGTAAAGTAAAGTAACTTTATTTCAGCTCGGATCGAAAGAAGTAATCGGCAAAAGGAACGTCCGATCAAACAGCCGAACGGCGAACGAAATTATAATCAATATTCCGTCACAAGCGCAGCTTCTCCTTCGTTCATCCAATTCACGATCTGTGGAAAAAATATATGAGCCGTTCAACCCAAGATATTTTCCAAGTGTGTACAGGAATTGACGGCGAAAACACCAATATAGCTGCATTCGCGAAGCCATTTTCAGCGTTGGAAATAATATTCTAACGAAAACAATACAATCTAAAATTAAATTATTTTTAGGTGGCGCCATCGCGTCTAGCCACAATGTAAACACAAGTTTGCTTTGAGAAATATTCTTTTTAACTAAACGCGCCACTTTTTTCAGTAAAAGTTTTGAATGAAACTTGATTCTTTTTATATCCAAAAGCATGGCGTCGATGGTTGTTTGTGAAAACGACGGCAAATGTTGCATTTCCGACCGGCAGTAAAAAGTATAATTTGTCAAATTTCGGTTGCGTTCACGTTCGTTCGACAGCTTTGTGTAACAATTTTCTCGAAATACTGCAGTGTGTTGGCTAGCTTCGTTTTGGCGAAATCGTCCTTTCGCCTGATATTTATCCGACCATACGGACAAGACAGAAACCTTTCAAAAGATATCTCCCTGCCTCGATAATTCATTCAAACGCGAATATGTAATATGAACCCCGAGGTTAAATTGTGTTAAGCTCATGAACAATAAAATTGATGCTCAAAAGAGCTGGACGTTTCGGAACGCATTAAAAAGTTGTTTAAACACTTTCGAGAAAGAGTTTTCACCCGTTTAAACTAGTTAAAACGCCGTTTTCTCGAGTCACCTTGGCTTAATCCCCGTTATCGCAAATAAGGTCACATATCCACGACTTCTTCACAGTTGTACTTTGATTGTATCTGTTTTCAGGCCCTTTGCTTTCGCCGCAAGAGAGCGTAGCATTATTGACGCAAGCAGGCTTGTTTGATAATGCATTTACTGTGGCGTCCCATTTCAGCTTGCCTAAAGGAACGATATTTGAAGGATTAGCTTCTAGGTAGGTATTAAAACAATGATAGTTAACCTAAACTTAAATGGACGTAAAGAGTTCGTAGGAGCTTCTCAACCTTATGACGAGAGCTGTTAAGATGCCATTACATTAATGGCCTAAGCTCTAACGAGTCTCCTGTAGCTCGGTGGTAGAGCATCCGAACTAGTAATCAGAAGGTCATAGGTTGCACTCCTGTTGGGAGAACTCGAAATTCAGTTTTACAAGTTTGCGTGAGACAGTGTTGAATAAATCATGTCTTTCATTTCTTTCCATTCCATCTCACTCTTTTCACACGAAGGAATCTGTTTCTGTTTAGTAGGCAATTTCCGAGTTCTGTTCAGCCTCCCCATCAGAGCGAGTTCTTGTGTAGAGATTGTGAAGCCTCGTTTTGATAACGAGGCTCAAGGCATATTGTCTGGGTATTCTGATCGCACAATCTTTCTTCTGAAGAATGTTGACGAACGCCAGAATTTTTTAAGAAGAAAAGGCAGTGTCTTCAAGTAAACGTGCCATACGTTAGCAGCACGATGAGAAAGTATTTTCACTGAGGAACAAGTCATTCTTTCATATTATTTGTTTCACCTTAGTTTTGATGCTTGTTTGATGTTCATTGTTATTATTTTTACAATGGATGGTGTAATCCTCGCGTTTTGATTGGTCTAGAGGAGTTGGGGTTAAAGTGCAGGCTTACGAATGACGTCATGAGCCGAAGAAAGTCGACAAAAACGATGCATAAAACAAACAGGTTCCGTTTGTTAGTGCTTGTGTACTCTGACTAGTGAGAACATCAGTCACAACTCCTTGGTTCTTATCACATCATGATGCCTGTGAATGCTCACCTCACTGCCATGCCATTGTGTGATGAGAACAAAGAACGTGTTTATCAAAGACCACACTAATGCCGTTTACATGCATGCTCTTATCTCTGCAGGTGTGTCAAGCTCTCTCATCTAGGGATTGGCTTAACAAGGTGTGCCCATAATCAGTCAGTAGAAGAGCAGTGTTAATTTTGAGTGCAATTTACGTCTGTTTAGTTTTGCCTTACTGTGCTCTGTGATTGGCTATCTGAAATGGCGCCACTCTTTAAACAGTTGTGACTGGAATGGATACTCCAAAAATTAGCCTTTTTAGCAAGCGTTTCCGTGGGATTCCCGGCAAAGAACGGACCAAGCAAAGGAATTTTTCGATGTTTTGACCGCGCGAAATATAGGGCGAGAGCAACAAAATGAAAGAGGGGGGAGGGGGAGAGGAGGGAAGGAAGATGAACCACTCCGTGACACATATACAATATAGCATATCTCAAAATAAGGCGGGACATTTGGTGACGGTACATGACAACAGTCTGCTTAGACAAAGAATAACTGCTGGGCTAGGCACTGATCTCTAGTGATTTGGATTAAGGGCGATTTTCATATCTTGTCATGGTGACGCCATATAAATTTGTTAAAATTGACTCCCTCGGCATCTACCAATCATATGATTGTTGTAGGGGATATGGATATCGATGTGATGCCAATAACCCGGGTTCGACTCTTCTTTGCATACTCTTTTCAAAGATTTTTTTTAAACTTAGTAAGATCGTTTGGTACTTGATATTCACAAAACTAAGTGTGTGACCTTACTTTGGAGTATCCATTCTACGTTTGAAACCACAATGAAAAGTGAAACCAAACCCAATCGTGACTTATGCGATGTTTTGTCAATAATACAGACAAACTGAACAGGACGCGTGGGACTGGATACTATCTAATGATCTCGGCGAGGCCCAGGTCTCTGGATACAAAAGGTATTGCATAAGCTTCTCTCTTGTTATTCAACTATTGTTCTATCGATCAATGTTTATCTTACTCCAATATGACTCAAAATGACGATTCAAATAAAAATTGAAAATCCAATCCCCGTTGGAAGAAAATGTTGCGCATAAAATGGTTCCAGGCTTGGTAAATTAGAGGACTTAAGATTTGAGTACGAGTACGACTTTCAAACTTCAAACCAGTCACCTCCACAGATCCCTTACTCTGCCCTATTGCTTAATAACACAAAAGGAGATTTAGAAACAGGATTTATGTACGAAGTGATTATGTAAGGCGCGCGAACTAGATTTAAAAAGTCGTACTTGTCCTAAATCTCGTACTCGTCAAATCTAAAGCTCCCTATTTTAAGAAATTTCCCAAACAACCGGGAAAGCCAAAACGTAATGATAAAAGCTACCGGGCTAAATTGTTTCAGGAAAAGTAATAGAGAACCAGCTAGGCTAATGAGAAGTTAAGTGCTTTCTCTTAGATTAATACCGCCAGAACTCTTGGCCAATGTTAAAGGAAGTTGGAAAGCCACAAATTATATAAACTGACATTTCGTAGAATAAAACAAGGCAACGCCAAAAATGGCTTAGATTGACAGCAATGATACCGCCTTACCTTCTTTTTCCTGCTTGAAGATGAATAACTTCCACCATGAATATATTTATCAATCTCTTTTGTTGTTGCAGTGTGGCTGACCAGGCCTGGCAGCTACTCAAGCTTTACCTGGACAGGCTTGGATCACATGATGGTCACGTGTATTATCGCTGTGTGGCTGCTAAGCTACTGTCCGCTGGAGCCGCTCTGCCCACGTGGCTCGTGAATGATTACAAGGTTAGAACCGGAGTGTCAGTAACAAGCCAACAGCTTGTTTCTTTTCTCACCAGTCAATAAAGATTTCGCCGGTAAATTTCTACCTTTCAGTTTTCACTTCGACTTTCATTAACCTTTAAAATTAGCTTTTAAAAACATTTCAACGAAGAGAGATGAAAAGCTTTGTCGATAATAAAGTGTCTTTTCGTTTGTCTCATCAAGTACAGTGGAACGTTGATTTGACGAAGTGCCAAGGGACCAGGGAAATTGGTTCGTTATATCGAGGGTTCGTTATATCGTTCGTTATATGGAGGACTTCGTTATATCGAGGTTCGTGAAATCGTGGTTCCCCTGCAGTCACTTGAAACATAATTAAGATCAAAACGTAGCAATCACAGCCGAGTACCGTGATACAAATGGTGACATGCAACCAGTCGAGCTCATCACTTGATGAAGACCGGCAGTAAGTAGGCGAAACGTCGCGATTTCTACGTCGTGAGGCAAGCGATAGTGTACGTGTTTGTGATGGGTATCGCGATGAGCAAAGAACAAGATTAGGGGACTTTAGATTCGAGTACGAGTACGAGATCGAGTACGAGTACGACTTTCAAACTTCAAACCAGTCACCTCCACAGAACCCTTACTCTGCCCTATTGCTTAATAACAGAAAATAAGATTTTAGAAACAGGACTGATATACGAAGTGCTTATGTCAAGCACGCGAACCACATTTAAAAAGTCGTACTCGTACTCGATCTCGTACTCGTAGTCAAATCTAATCTAAATGATTAGATTAACGACATAACCTCCGTTAACTCTAAATCCTGGATTAAGGTGAGTGGGGTCTGTAAGAACCCCACCCTTGGGTGTAAAACGAAAATGAGACGTTTCTCGGCTAAAGAAACAACACTACGGCAGAAGCCAGAAGTCGAACTACCGGCGGGCATTTTTGTCTGATTTGCAACGCACCAAGAACTACACCACTTCACGAGCTGCTGCTAATGTTGTTTGCTAAGAAACCTAACCTGTCTTATGTGGTATTTTTTGTAGCGGGTTAATGCTCCTGAGCTGCTTCGCTTGTACATCAATTACGACCTGCTTCTAGAGGCAGCCGTGTTGGCAGTGGAGTACATACAGGCAGTCCTTGGTAATGGAAAAGAGTACTTTGGACTCGAGGTGACGCAAGCTCAGTGCATTGCATTAACGATGTAGTTTTTGTTATATCCAAGCAATTTTGATTTCCCGCGTTTCTCCATTTGCAAGCTTTAAAATGATATATGGGTCTGGATACTTGAGGCTAAAACTGATGACTTTCATTTTTCGTTTTGTGTGTGTGCGTTTGGGGGGGGGGGGGGGGGGCGGCAGGCATCGCACACTGAAAATCGATTCAGGCTCGTTGGAGCTTAGGCCATCATGTGACAAACATCCTGCATACTGCTAGGATCAATGTCGATAGGTTGAATAATTGCGAAGAGAATGAGATAGTAAGTTTCTAGCGTGGTAAATGAATGAAAAATTTGATTTATTCTACGCTGTCTCACGCAAACTCCGAAAAAAGAATTGCGAATTCTCCCCACGAGAGTAAAAGCGATGACCTACCGACTGCTGCTTTGGATCCGCTACCACTGAGCTAGAGGAGACTCGTGGGAGCTGGGCCTTTAAACTAGGCTCGCACAATTATTCCACCCATCGATATTCTGATCCTAGCAGTAGGCAAGACGTTTGTTAAGTTTCACATCATGGTTGCGTTGCAAGTTGAAGGAAGTATTGCCTCGAGTGATGGCAACTTTAATCTTCTTGAATTGGCGTAGCTCTTATAACAACTTTTAGCCAGGGCTGGAAAAAACAATTTTGCATGACAACCCAGCATCGACCTCTGTTTCGTGCATTGTGAGTTCGAGGGACGATTTTATTACGCAGATGTGACGAGAAAAAAAAAGAAAAACTCTGAGAACGAATTTGGCTAAGCTACTGACTTCACTTATTTTATTCCCAGAATTCCCTGCACGCCACCAGTCCCAGTGTGTGGTTACCTTACACGGCCATGGATCAGCTGTTGTTGCTGTTAAAAGATGTCCAACCCGATACGGAACTAGCGAAGGTAATACATTACAAACGCGTTCATCTGTCTCCTTTTCCGTTAAGATGCCTTTGCGCTACAAACTGATTGGCTTGGTCCGTTGTTTAAAAAAACTCCATAGATTTGGCTCATCAGTGGAGTATTTCGCATTTGTTTATATTTGGTTTTGTTTGTTTGTTTGTTTGTTTGTTTGTTTCAATGCTGTGGTGGTACCTGCTGATGAGAGGCGCATTTTTCCAATTTGATTCTTGTCATGCTCGTCAATGTGTTGGTTATGACTAGTCTAGATACTCATAAATCACCTTTCCCGTTACATTTCTATTGGCACCGCAAGCGACCATACCCCATACGGACAAACTAGCCATGGCTAGCTAGTGTGCATGGCATCTGATCACAGCTGATTTTAGCGTATCCATTCCAGCCACAAACCAACTTTGCTCTCTGTTGATGCGTTGTTCGATTCATTGCAGGCACGTGATGAGCTCACAGACCGGCTTGACAGGTTCCACGAACAGGTTGTCAAGGTGTCACATGACATGACGAAAGCTCAGTGGAGACGCGCTCAGCGCATGCACGCAGCCGAAGCGATTCCAATAGAGTGAAGAAGCATAAGTTTAGATTCACAGGGAAACCAAGCAGTGTTCAGCTGATAGAGTGAAGGAGTGAAGAAGGAGTTTGTAGGAATAGGGAAACCAAAGTGTTCAGCTGATGGAGTGAGGTAGCAGCAGTTTGTGGTCACAGGGAAACCAAAGACTGTACAACCTCAGGTGGCCTGTGGGTTCTTGAGAGTAAGCAAACGCTTATTATGGTTTGCCTATCTTCCAGAGAAGTCTTTCTTTAACATACAATCGACGTGGTGGAGAATTGGGACTTTGAACAAGTCTTTCAAATTGGTCATCAATATCAGTGATTTCAGACCGGTTGAGACTTGTTTAAAGCCGGTTACAGACGAGCAAGTTTTCTTTGACAAGTGTCATTGACAATTTTTATTTGCTCATGTTTATGAACGACAAGTTTTCTTTGGCAAGTTTTGCCTTCACCAGTTTTATTTGCTGGTGGGAACGAATGAACAAATTTTCTTTGACAAATATTCACTGTAGCCAGCAATTCAATTACACAGCGGACGGCAATTTTTTTGACAAGTTTTCCTTGTTGACCCGTACAGACGAGCAAGTTCTGCGATGTGTCAAGTTTTTCCTTGACAAGTCCACTTGTTCAAAAACTGCTAGTTTTTGAACAAGTGCACTTGTCAAGGAAAAACTTGACATGTTTTTCTTTACACACCAGCAAATAAAGTTTGTCAAGTCAAAACTTGTCAAGGAAAACTTGCTCGTCTGTAACCGGCTTAAGAATTATATAAGAAAAGTATCGCTGTTTCTAAATGGGACATTTTTTTACGGTTACCAGTGCCCAACCGATTTTCAACGCAACATTTTGCTGCTAAAACATGTTGGTAGCTCGTGAATTGTCTTCACAGAAGCAATACCGCGAAAAGAAAGTCAATGAAGCAAACCCTTGCGCGTTTTTACGCGGTGTCGATTTTCAGTGCAACAATTTTTTCATTTAGAATTGTCTCATACAGCATTACCTCAACCAAACATTGTAAAGATGTATTTTAGATACGTCACTGACAAGAAGAAATGTTTCGCGCTTGGCGATGCATATAAGTATGCCTTGAATCGTTTTCTTACCTGAGAAACGTTTTTGTAAAAAAACCTAAAAAAATATCATTTATTACATGAACTGTCCTTACACATACTGTAAGTAAATTGTGATAATAAAGAAGAAAAAAAAAAAACGAAAAATTACTTTGGTTTGTTTTTTAAAACTTTAAGGAGACTGACTAAGGAATTGGATTATGCCCTATTAAGGTGGCTCCAACCATATTTTTATTGTTTAAAGTAATGACCGTGTCGAAAGCCAATTTTGCGCAAAGTTAAAAAAATTGTAGAAGCAGATTCACAGCCACCTTAACTTTTTGAATATTTAAGGTGGCTCTGGATCCGCTACTACAATTTTTTTTAACTTTGCAAAAAGTTCTATTTTATTATGCTAATTATTTCCAGAAAATAAAACATGGGGGTCACAGAGCTCGTTTTTGAGTTATTGTCGCTTAAAGCCAAAATTAGGGGTGTTTTTAACCGGTTAAGGCGTTGCTATGGTAATCTGTTATGTCAACAAAAAGTCATAATTTGTTCACTAGTGATTGGGCATTTCTTTGATACCACTTAAGAGGTATTGACTTATAAAGATTGATAGTAATGATCCCTTAAAATAATAGTGCTTGAAAATGCTGGAAACTGGTAGGAGCCACCTTAACGCCTCTCATCAGGAATTTCTTGTAAAAACAAGACGCCTAGAGGCGTTCACGCGGGATGCTTTAGTTGTTATTACAGTAACTGAATTTGAATGGCTACCCACAGTTGGAATGCAAAATATAAACAAACCATAATAATAATGAACTTTGTGAACTTTGGTTCGATCGACGGCACACTGGCTATCAAATTATTCACGGTTCAATATATAGAACCAAAGCAAAAAATATGTGACTAACTACAGAACAAAACGCAATAAAGTAAACACTGATTCAGTTGGTGAACTTTTTGGTTCGATCGGTGACAAACAAGTCATGGATCAATACATAAAACCAAAGTAAATAAATTACGCGAGCAACTGCAGAATATAAATTTTCATGTTCTTCTCAATACAATTTTTCCAGGTAAGTCTCCATTTATGGTTGAAAA
>JAEMWC010000477.1:572500-590000 GCA_016490735.1 Pachyseris speciosa
TCGGACGCTAAATTCACACTAAAACACGCGGCTGTTTCTTGTAGGAAAAGCAACCAAAACGAAAGACTCGCATGTCGTTCGAGCATGTCGGGTCGCCGACAAAACAGGCTCTATAACGGTGTCCGTTTGGGACGAAGTCGGAGAAATTCTTCAACCAGGAGATATCATTAAGTTTGTTCGAGGGTAAGAACAGCTAATTTGGTCGTGTTTCTTGGTGCTTTTTTACGGAATGCGTTCAAATTTTTGTCGGCTCGAGTAGGGTTTCGAATTTCCTAATCGCATAAATTTGTCGTCAGCCAGGAATTTATAATTTCAGGGGGAGGTGGATCTGGTAACTGTCCCTACAAAACAAGGAAGACTAAAACAATTCGAGGGTAGAAATACAAATTTTGAGAAGTCGTCATTTTGTCGTGATTGTTTGAACGAAATTGATCCCAAAACAAAACATTTTATCGGTCTCATCAGCGGGGTTTGGGTGAAAGAATTGTTTTTGCATGGGAGGGGAGGGTTGTTAAAAATTCTGTTTTGATCTCTCAAACTCGCACTTAATCTCTAGGGTATGGATTTGAGAAAAAGTTGATGATCTTGGACATGACTTTTTTGGGGTTAATGGACAAGTAAGACCATGATATTCGATATAAGGTTAATCTCCACAGCCATATTCTCCCTTCTGGTCTCCACTCATATCTTATAGTACTTGACTGGAGAATTTCTTTGCACATCAAGATGATTTATCTTTGATGTTAATTTCCTTTTCTTATTTCTTCCTGATCTACAAATGAACTCCAGTGGTCATATTGTAAGGAGAAATTAGTTGCTGCTCAGAATAGGGGCTTTAAGGTTTTAAAGGTCTTTTACATTTAACAACCCTGAATTGAGGTTCTTAAGCTTTAAAACCCAGAACACCAAAACATATTGCTAGCTGAGTATACTTTGAAAAAAGTTCAAGAATTTTTTTTGCAGTCATCTAACATGTTGCAATATTTTTCTGTCTATGTATTGGTAGGATATTTATAGAGGATGGCTATTTGAGTTCTTTTGTCAGGCTAAATACCGGTATCTTTTGTGTAATAGTATGTTACTTTCATAAGACTGGGATGTACTTGAAGTGCACTTGGCAGTGTTTCATTTGATCATTAATTTTGTGCACAATAAGTAATGAGGCCTTCCATAGGGGTGGTCTGGTGTTGCTTTGTCGCTTTGTTTAAGACAAATGTTGCTGTCGCAAAGAAATCAAAGAGGAATGGAAAGTGGATTGTTGCTGTCGCCCATTTTCTGCTATTTTATGTCGGTTGTGGGTGTTTTGGGAGAAGATTGTTGCCTGTTGTCGGAGCCATGTTGCTTGTCGCTTCTACCCCAAGGAAGGCTTCAGTAATGAATTATTCTTAAGATATCAATATTATAAAATATGTCTGAACATTGGAAGCTTTTTTGCTATCCTAAATAGCTGTTTTCAGTCTACAGCAGAGCGATTGGAATGGTCAGTGAGATTGGAAGACCTAAGCAGGGCTGTCACTAATTTTTGATGTTGACAGGGATGTGCAATTAAAAGTAGCTGGAGAATCCAGCTGCTGTCATACAGTCGATATGCTTTTTTTTTTTAAGTAGCCAGGATCTATGTGTAGTCCAGAATTATCAGAATTGGCTGGGTAAAATTCTCAGCCCCTGGCCCTTAATGGCAGCCCTGCCTAAGTTGTGCCTCAGTAGACTAAACAGACAGGAAACATTGTTAATTTAATTTTTCCAAAGATAGTGCTTTGTGGAAACTTGATGCAGACTGGAGTTTAATGGCAGATTGCAAAATTACAGTAATCTGTGTTTTTTTATGTATCAGGTATTCACAGTTATGGAAAGGAAGCCTAACACTTTACACAGGGCGTGTTGGTCACTTAGAGAAAGTTGGCGAGTAAGTGCAATGACTGTGGCTTTTGTTTTTGAGTTGTTTCAGAAGATATCTATCTTCCCCCTTCACCCAAGGGAGGTTTCCCTCAGTCCACTGGAAATTCCAAAACCAAGCTACTTAAGGTGGCTGAACACAGTTTACGCGCGTGCTCTTGCTGATGCGATTCAGCACGTGCACAAGGATTGCAAAAACAAACATGCCGTTGATACAGCGATCATTTTTTGGGCTCATGCCCGCTCTATCTTTGCCATTTTTATTCGTAATTAAACGCAGTGTGTTGATGGCTTTAGTCTTTAATAACAAAGGTATGTTAGAAAAGGTAACGATGCAAAGAACTCAGCATTTCTCGGATTTTTCAATATCGAAAGAACCCAGTTAAATGCAGTGCATGCGCAGTTGCTCGAAAAATTGAGGCCGACTGGTCTTGCAGAAACTCGCCGATTTCTAACGATCCAGTCGTTAGAATTTCAAGAAATTTGGCAAAAAAATAGTTCACAAACCACGCGAATGATCTATCACGAAAAATCTGAATTTTGACATAGGGAATTTTCAATATTACAGAAAAGGATTTACGGTGAATTACGAAAATCGCCTATGTCAAAATGTTATTAGAACAGTGTTGACAGAAGGGATTTAATGTCAATTCGTAGTGGGCAAACGATGAAAACAATCTAATGACTGGATTTTTTTTAAATAGACAAAAACCATTTTATAAGCCTTGTTTTTAACCAACTCCGTTGCCATGGCAACAGCACACACACTAGCCAAAATGCGAGAATAAATACTTCTGTGGTTACCGGTAATCTTGACTCTTGCAAAAAACTGGCACCAAAGCATAAATAGTTTAAAAGTAATGGTGAATTAGGCATAAGCACTTGAAAACTGTGTTCGGCCACCTTAAAATCTTTATGCCCTTCCCATGAAAGGTTTTTTTTTTTTATGGATAATTGCTTCACTTGTAACAATAAGACAGGCATGACTTCCTGATCAAGACACCTGCAATATCAGCAACCTTAAAATTGTTCTGAATTACAGTGTATGTATTTAAAACTGACCATGATAATCTTTCTTAATTAAACTTAGGTATATATTTTTTGTTGCTGCTAAAATCTCTTTACAACTGACAACTACGTGAGCTATGTCGAATCAAGTATTAAAAATTTGTAGCTACTTATTTCAGGCTATCCTTACCATTTGGACCATGATACTCTTATAGCAAATTTTGTCAGTCAATTTTTACTACATGTGAGACCTTTCAATTCCTAAGCTGTAACTGTTTTTTGGTTACATACAAGTGAGACAGTTACATGGTTTTATGCAAGACACAGTTGTGTTGTTCTCTTTTTATATTTAAAACCAGTTGACATGTCATACTCAATTCTATTTTTATAGTTTCTGCATGGTGTTTTGTGAGGTTCCAAACATGAGTGACCCTAATGCAGAGTTTCTCCAGCAGTATAAACAGGTAAATGTCTTCTCTTTTAAAAATTATAAATTAGTGGTTGACTTTGCAGTCAGTTACAGCTGTACAATCACTCCCCCCCCCCCCCCCCCTCCAATTACGATAGTGGAGCTCTGTGCACCTAAGGCGCGTGCACAGAGCACCATACCGTGTAGCACGGCAATTTTGCAGGTTTTAGTTTTTGAGGATTTTGTGGATAAGTTCTTCCTTCAAAATGCAAGGTTAGGAAGGTTAAATATAAAACACAGAAAAGGGGGAAGCTGTAGTCAGAAAGAAAGAGATGCATCGTTACAGCATCACTGGTAAGCATTGATTGCAGTAACAAATGCGAATGAATTACAAAATGATCAATATTGCAGTGCATGTTTAAACCTCTTCTAAATTTTGTTTAAACTTGAAAGACAATAAATACAGTATTTGATGGTTGGTAGTAAATCTTGAAGTATCCAATCCTTTGAAAGAGTCTTCCACTTCTGCCATCTTGCATGGGCAAAAGTTCACATTCCAAATGAGCTGTAAATAATGTGGTCAAGTTTGTCACAAAATCTCCAAATCCAGTCAACACAAGTGCAAAGAAAGATGTACATGTAAAACGGAAGCTGAAATTTGACGGCAAAGATTATACCAAATGAGCTGGCTTGAGGAATTTCCTTGGCTAATAGAGGGTGATGAGCATGGCGTAATGAAATGCAACATCTGTTGCAAATGCCAAACCTTTCTAATAGTTATTGCCCACTGATATTGGGAAGGATCCAATGTACGCTTATGCCAAGAGTGCATCATTACATTGTTATTAGGTCTTTCTTTTATTTTATACACGACCCCTCGAACTTTTAGCTTTAAGACTTATCGTGTTAAAATAAAGGTTTTCTATTCTATTCTATTCTATCACACGTTGTCTGTGTACTCAAGTATAATACTGTGAATATTCCTCTGAAAGAAACTCCAGTTGGGAATGCTGTGATTCGTTTGGTGAGAGAACAAAATAGGATGAAAATCCATTTTTCTCTGCTTAAGCTATAGTAGAGAATTGTAGTTCCGATATCTGACATTTTAAAATTATTTTACAGCTGTACTTTTTAAATTGTGTTAACTGATTTGACTGCACCTCGTTTCATCTTGATGTAATTTGGACAACCAGATTAACTTGTCAGGCAATCGCTTTTTGCCAGCCACTTGCCCATGGGCAATTTCTTGTCAAAAACATTTGCCAGACCCTGAGTTGAACCATACGCATGGCTTTTTCTGTTTCAGAATCTTCAACAAGGTGAACAAGGAAGGAACTCTCTCAATACAGCCAACTTGGCTGCATCGTCGTCATCAATTGTGCCGCGGAATCAAAATCAAAATCACAATTCAGAACACTTACCATTAATGACCCCTTCAAACAATCACCATGGCCACAACACGGCCTCCCATCGATTCCACCCTTACGGCAGACCGGATGCACAAGCACCTCAAGGAAATGTACCACCAAAAGTGGATGCATCGCGTGACCCAAGGTTAAAATTGCGGGGCAACAGTGGTGTGGGAAGTAGCAATGGAAATGGTGGTGGGTTTCATGTTGGTGTATCACATGGCAGCAATGGAACACATAATGCTAACCATGATGCCAGTGTGCGCAATGTAATAAACATTAGTCGTGATCCAAGGACTCGTAGATGATATACAGTCAGAATTTAATAAATAGCTTTTTCTTTTCTACGAGAGCAGCTGCAAAAGAGTTGGTAATTAAGGTGGCTAACACCGGTTACCAGTGCTAAATTTCTTTGAAGGATCATTTGTACTACCACACTATATGCTGATGCTTTTATATTGGTTTCAAACAAATGCCCAACCATTGTTTAACAAATGAATACAGGAAGTTAGTTTCTAAGTAAACTGTGGTGCTGCATCGGTGGGGGAGTGAAACATGAAAATTTCGTTTATCAACAGAGTTGATAATGTAAATTGACCACCATACAGGAATTCAAAAAGCTGATGTTTGTTAATGCTCAAAACGTCAGCTTTTTGAATTACTGTACAGTGGTCAATTTAAATTATCAACTCTGTTGATAAACCAAATTTTTATTGATTAACAAGTTGGGAAAAATGTTTTGACATATTAGGTTACTATAGCAACTTGATAACCTGTTAGAGTCATTGGGTATTTGATTGGGCATTCGTTTGATACCACTATTGTGGCATCAACTGATAGAGTGGAACTATCAATCCATGAAACTGGCGTTCACCACCTTAAAAGAGCAAGCATTTCTGGAGCTCTGCATTTAATAATCTTCTGGGATGGACCTCAAGAAGGCTCACAAATACATGTACTTCCAATGCAGTTGGCCAACAACATCCAACATTGCTGAGTGTCAAAAATTGTGCTCGTGGTTGTAGACAGATTGTGAACAACTGGGGCGAGGAACAAAACTGGTATCAGAGAGTGGCATGAAGAAATCGCATCAAGAGAGTACAGTGTTAAGCCTTTATGCCCTGATATCTGATTACATAATCTCATTGTTCTCGATAGAGTTTCTATGGATCCAGTTGGGAGAATTTTTGAACATCAAGACATATGTGATCATTTCCTTTATTCTCATCACCTTCAGGCATGATCGTGTATTGATATTGTAAGGAGAAATTACACGCTGATCACTGTTAGGGCTTAATAAGTTTCTCTTCCCTTGGGTCCAGCTTCTATTGTGAGCTTTAGAGTAAAAATGTGACAGTTTTCCAGGCTGTTTCATCTACAGAAGTTGAGAGGAGTGGAAGAGAAGTGAACCCATTAGCTTTGCCTTTGTTGTGTGTCTGCATGTGGTCTTTGCGTCAGTGCTTTTCCTCCCTTAGGTGCCTCCTAATACAGATGCAGTTTTGCATGATTTGTGTAAAATGCAATTGAAATTTGGGGGTGGCTATGTATTTTCCTGAGATAATAAAGCAACAAATGTACTACCAGTAAAAAGACTTTGGAATGTATGACCATGTGTGGCATTTTTATTGGAAATTTGAAGTGTAATTATCTCCCAAAAATGCATGGTTACTCCAATTTTCTTTCTGGATCCCAGTAGCCCTTACCAAGACCTGCTTTTCCCACACATTTAATAACCGTGCAAAACGTGCTTTGTTTTGGGAGGCACTTTCCTTTAGAAACCCAATAATCTGGGGTAATCTCGACATGCGCAGAAGGTATGCTCAGTCAGAAAATTAGGCACCGTCATTAACTATCCTTGAGTTTGCAAGGAGGCTTCATGCTAGTAGTGTTTTTTTGCTACTGTTTCCACTACAAAGTGAAAAAACTATTGAGATACTTTTGTATTTTGTACAGTGTATGTATGGAAACCTTTACTAATTAAATAGAAGCTTTTTTATTAAACATATAGATATGGCACAACATGTGCACACAAGAGTGTCTTACTACTGTATACATGTATATCTGACTGGATTCTTGAAAAGGTTCTTGTGCTCAAAGTAGCCATTATAAAGACTTAGGGCATGTTTGCATGGCAGTGGGGACCCTGGGAAGGTGAGGTGCCCCACCCTCCCATGGTCAAAAAAGCTGGCCTTCACATGCAACCCCAGGGTGCTGGGGTGAGGTTTAAAATGCTATCGCGTGGTCACTAAGTACCTATATTAACAAAGAATTCAGAGACAATTGCCCAGATGAACATCACCCCACCCCACCTCCAGCATTCACATGGAGTAAACTCACCCCAGCTAAGCAAGTTACCTGCCTCGGTGAGGTACCCCACTGAACGGTTACTTTTGAAAATGTATGTTGCCACATACGAAACGTCAAGTCAAATTTCATAATTTGCATTGCTCCACCATGTTTATAACCGCTTTATGTGTTGTTTTGCTTATAAAAGATAAGATTGTATGGCAAGATTGGTAACCCCACCGAGGCGGGGTACCTCACCTTCCCAGGGTCCCCCACCTCCATGTGAACAGGCCCTAAGAGTGCAACTTGTTTTTTCTTTCCTCTTCTTCCTCTTTTTTTTTCTCCTTTCCTTTTCCTGCTGTGGTGTTATTTTTGGGCTTGTTACTCTGAATACTGTAAGTATACCGAGTTTCAGACCTTTTTTCCTTTTTTTCCTGTACAGCAATTTTGCTAATGATCAGTTCCTAGTGAATTATGGGTAGATCCAGTCCTTTGTGGGGGCAAACGGCCATTTTAGGACGTAATTTCAAATCGTAATTTTGACCGTTTGCCCCCACAAAGGACTGGATCTACCCACAATTCACCAGGAACTGATTATTAGCAAAATGGTGTATTACATGGTGGTGTTTTCATTGGCCAATGCACAATAGAAGGAACGTGGCGGTGTTTCATCAAAGTCCAAAGTGCAAAGTATTACTGAGATCATTATTGCACCATCAAGAGCCTTGAGCTACGTGACTCATAAATCTTTCTGTTCAGCCTTTGTGGTGGACTGTCTTGCTTGCATTACTGAGGATGTTGCGATATCTTTGTTAAGTTGTAAGACTTTAATCCAGTAGAGTTTGTCTTCGTGAAAAGGTTTGCCGAATTTAAGACAAGGTTGGACGCCTCGAAAGTGCCGTGAGTATGGACTCGAATAGATGGTTCCACGGTTATTGACACCATCAGTTTTAACTGGGGGGCAAACACGGCTAAAATTACAGTAAATGTATGAGATTTTGACCGACTTTGAACCGCTGTAATGCACCTGTCAATGTTAGTTTAGAGGGGGAGGGGGGTGGGGATACGGGATGAGGTGGGGACTTTGATCGACATCTCCTGCTCCGGGTGGGGAATTTTGATAACTTGAAGAGAATGCTGGCCCCAGGGTGGGGAAGTTTGATCAAATTTCCCCCAACAAAACTGAAGAAATGTTAATAAAATACCGTTTCCCGGGCTTGGACTTTGCCATGGTATAATACCAGGGGCAGCCCACGACAAGTTTCGGTAGATATCTTTTCGGTGGAGGGTAATTCGCCTTGGACTTTCGACGCCGATTAAAGAGTGCACTCGGATTTTCGTAACTAAAACGTGGCCTAAAAGATTCGCAATTGGGAAATCATAGCCCCTTACATTTTCGGAAAGGTCGTAATTGCTGTTTTGGGCAGTCAAAAACGTCAGCTAGCATTTTCGGAAAGAAAATAGTTCCCTAGAAAGTTCATGGAAAGTTCATTCTTCAGCTTTCATTTTCCAAAAGGAAGATTTTTCCCCCAATCTTTTCGGGTAATTAAACTTTCAGGTAGGGAATCCCAACAGATGAACTTCTTCTAGCTTATGAAAACATCACTTTAAACAGCGGACTTCAAACACCACAAGGTACATAAAAGTGTCTTTCTACAGCTTTTGGTTGATTTGGCTCGTTGGATGCCTCTGTTAAAACACGCTGTAATACTGCCTTCTTGAAACTGGTCGACAAAGCAGAGCCTGGATACGACTCATACGAGTGACTTTGCTATCATGAAAATACCCAGAAGTCCCCGTGAGGCACGGACAAGATGGAGGAAAGAAAGGTAATGAAAATTTGCCGATAAACTATTGGTTTCTTCAAGTGTTCTTTCATTTCCGTTGTTAAAAGAAAAAAAAATCTGTGATTTTTAAACCTAGAGTGTGTGTATTGTTTAAGCATGTAAGAGGTCAACCTCTTGGATCTCAATCCCTACAGTAGGGAACTTCGAACTCGAAACTTTACCCAAGGTTGGGGAGGCTTCACACAGAATTTGCGTTTCAGATCAAAGTTCCCACCCCATTCCGTATACCCCCTCGGGACTAACATTAATAGGTGCATAACGCCGCTAAAAAGAGTCGGATTTCAAACATTTGCCACTACTTTTAACGGCTTTATTGATATCGTTCATTCAACAGAAAATAAGGCCGTTAAAGAAGGTACGACGTCCGTAAATTAGAATTATAAATCTTCTTGATGTAGGTTATAAATTCGTGGTAATTTGCATAATTCTGATCAGAGAGGTTTGTATGAAATCTTAAAAATTCGTTTACGGTCGTTGTAGCCTGAATCTGTTCTTTATACTTTATGAAAATAATGTCAGTACAAATGTCTTTTGAAGACATTTCGCTGCGGAAATCCGCCTCTTTGTAGCGGTGTTACAGCGGTTCAAAGTTGGTCAAAATCCCATACATCAAACTACCCTACCCTGGGGCCAACATTCTCTTCAAGTTGTCAAAATTCCCCTCCCGGGGCAGGAAATGTCGATCAAAGTCCGCACCTCATCCCGTATCCCTCCCCGCCCCTCGGAACTAACATTGGTAGGTGCATTACAGCGGTCCAAAGTCGGTCAAAATCTCATACATTTACTGTAATTTTTGCCGTGTTAATAGACCTTATTCATAAATGGCGGCTGTTTTATTTTTCCTTTGTTATTGTGCAAATTAGCCTACCAAGCCTCATATTAGTGCAAGAATTCTTTTTAATTTAGCACATGGTAACGAGGTTTGGTAGGCTAATTTGCACAAGGACAAAAGAATAATGAATTGGCAGCCATTTATGAATAACGTCTATGCCCCCCAGTTAAAATGGTGCCAATAACCGTGGAACCATCTATTAGAGCGTTGTTGCAGTTTTATATTTAGAAAATCGCAAATTTGGATAAAGCTTTTTTGGTGTAATTTGATCCGGAAGATATCACAACTCCATTGCAGTGGCAGTTCAATATTTAGGGCCTGTTCACATGAAGGGAGGGTGCCCCGGCTAACCGAGTTACCCGGCTAGGAGGGTTGAAACATAGCCCGCCTTTACATGCAACTCACCTAAGCGGGATAGTCAGTGGGCTATATTTTGAGCGACCGCTAAGCACAACAACAAGATGACGGACAAAAGAAACTTTCTTAACGGCGGGCTATCCCGTCTCGCATGTAAACCCTTCAATGCGTTTTCTAAAGAAATGTATGAAAAGTCGGCCCTCCTAGAGTTGCTCGGTTAGCCGGGGCACCCTTCCACCATGTAAACAGTCTCTTAGAGACAAGTTTGCGAATTCTTGGTTTTCACGTGACGTCAGGAAAAAACTAAAAATGGATTGCTTCTCAGGAACATGTCACATACACGACCCGTTACCCTTTTATATACCATTTTTGACAGAAAAGGTTCCCCTTTCGTATACATTCCATTGGAACAGTACAGCCATAAGGCATGTGTGTTCGAAATAATTTAATGAAGCTCTTTTAAATACCTAAATTACAGACTTCCCTACCCTTTCATATACTTCGGCACGTGAAATCCCTGCCCTTTCATGTACCTGAAGCGTAAAAAAGGTACCCCTTTCGGGCGGAGCCTTAGTGTATAGGCCATTATAGGGAGTACCCCCACCCCCGGGGATTCGCCTTGTGTTTTCGAGTTCTGAATAACCAATATGTTAAGAGAAGTATCTATGCGAATGATTTCAAGCTTGGCAGAGAGAAAAATGTTTTGAGAGAGCCAAAGTAAACTCCAGATGTTGCCACTTAATTTAAAGGAAAACAACGACAGCTGACAACGAATATAAATGACAACTCTCAAAACAGTTTAACGCGCTTTGCTCGTACATGAACAAAAAGGCCTTGTGCAAACCGAAAAGCAAACCATTAGCAAGATAGTTTTAGAGAATCAGAAAGCGTGCGGCCGACTTCTGCATCACAAACGAATCCCGAGTAAACGCTCATATAGACTTTCGCAAAAATTGGCCTTAAAAACGTAAAGCTTGTGGGATGTGACTGGAGTGACAAGGATACTTCACAAATTAATGTGATCAAGTAAGCTGAAGCCACTCTAAGGGCACTAAGGCCACGGCTGCTAATGCTTGGGTTCAATCTTTGCTTTGGTAGATTTAAGGGTAATGCCCGCTACCTTGTGGCCTTAGTACCCTTAGAGTGGCTTCAGCTTACTTGAATAATAATTAGCTTCAATTTTCTGTAGGTAGGTTTTAGCCTGTTCCAGGATTTCAGATTGTTTCGAGAACAAAAGAGCGGCAAAAACGAGGAGGGTTCTCCCAGTCTTTCCTCGTTTTTCCCATTCACTCGCTCGCAGCATCTTTCATTCTCGAGACCACCTTCGCCGCTCCCCACAATCTGACTACTACGATCTAAACTGTGACTTTTCTTGTAATTCATTGAATGACTCCATAGTTAAACGGTATATCGGCAAAACGAAAAATAAATACGTCTCTTACTGGAACCAAACCCTTCAACAATCACAAAAACTCAGTTTTTATTGTACAATCAAAGAGGACTATAGCCCCTCGCCGTACCCAGTTTTAACAAGAAAAAATCCTTCGAGAAAAGATTTAGTCAAAATTAGAATAAGTAGTCATCAACTTAGAATTGAAACAGGTAGATACGAAAAAATCCCTCGCAATGAAAGGGTATGTTCCCTTTGTAACAGTAACAAAATTGAAGATGAAATTCTTCGAATACATTTTGAATAACAATGGCGACTGGACATGATCCTCTGAGCTCTGTCACTTTTTATTATATTTTAGTTGTTCTTTTCCTGTCTAGTACCTTAAACGCTGTTCAAATCAACTTGAGAGGAATAGGGAATATTGGAAATGCTATCAACCAGTCGTCTTAATCAGCTCATCTTTGCCACACGTGGCTCAAGCCAACGTATACCAGGGGCACCCAACGAGCCAAATCAACCAAAAGCTGTAGAGAGGCATTTTTAAAGTACCTTTTGGTGTTTGAAGTCTGTTTAAAGTGATGTTTTCATAAGCTAGAAGAAGTTCATCTGTTCTGATTCCCTAGCTGAAATTTTAATTGCCCGAAAATGTTAGGGAACAAAATCTTTCTTGCAGAAAATGCAAGCTGAAATGAACTTTTCACGAACTTTCTAGGGAACTATTTTCTCTCCGAAAATGCTAGTTGACGTTTTTGGCTGACAAAAACAGCAATTACCACCTTTACGAAAACCTCAGGGGCTATGATTTCCCAATTGCGAATCGTTTAGACCACGTTTTAGTTACGAAAATCCGAGTGCACTCTTTCATCAACGCCGAAAGCGCAAGGCGAATTACCCTCCACCGAACAGATATCTAACAAAACTTGTCGTTGGGTGCCCCTGAGATACACAAACCTCGGCGGACTACATATCTCGCTACCAGAGTAATGCGTTATCCTAATTCATCCTCAACATTTCAACTATGTCGGCTTCAGGTTAGTGGAGACATATGTCCAAATCCAGGACCGGAGAAATGCAATGTATGTTCGAAGACACTTTCTCGTAATCATCGTGTCGTCCATTGTGATCAGTGTAATGGTCGAACACACATAAAGTGTGGAAACATTATGCCCAGTGAATACAAACGGATGCAGAAGTCTGCACATTCAAATTGGATTTGCCCAATATGTGTGTCCACGACCTGTTTGAAGGATTTACCTTTTTACGATGTTGGCAACTCTACGCTGGAGGCTTTATTTATCGATGATAATCCCACCTCACTTCAAGCAGAGACCGAGCGATCTCCAAGCGATTTAACCGCCAACGAGCGGCTTGAATCACTGAGAGGTATCAATGACAAGGAGCTACTGATGTGTCATCTAAACATCAACAGCATCCAGAACAAGTTTGAAGAATTAGCTGCAACCGTCCACAAGATTAGCACTCATACTGTAACAGTGTTTGTTAGCGAGACCAAGATTGATGCCAGCTACCCTGACGAGCAATTTTCCATTCCTGGCTACGCACTTTACCGAAATTATAGGAAAAAGGGAGGCGGAGGTATTATGGTTTTGGTATCATCTCTTCTGTCTGAGAAAAGGTTAAAACCAGACAAACACTACAAAACACTTGAACACATAGCACTGGAAGTCAAGACTATCTTTGGAAACGTAATTATTCTTGGCATTTATCGTCCACTTTATCGGCGACTTAAATTTAGACAGACTGCATCCTGATAAGCCCGAGGGGAAGGTTTTATTAGATTTGGAAAATGAACAAGGCTTCGAATGTTTAATTACAAAACCCACAAGAGTAGGTAGGCGAGGTGCAATGGTGTCGGAAACTTTGATCGACGTGTTACTCAGCAACAAGCCCGAACTCTTTAAATACTCCGGAAACTATTATCCATCGCTAAGCGATCATGCCCTTATCTACTGTGTCTTAAAGGAGAGAGTTAATTCAAATAAGCCTAGAATCGTTACAGCTCGGAGTTACACTGAAAAACATTGAGCCTAATTTATTCAAGCAATACATATCAACTCCATGATATGTATTGCTCCCTGGCACATTTGTCACCTGTTTGATGAAGTTGACGATCAGGCGCACGCCTGGAATTTGCTTATGAACGATATTCTAAATGAATTGGCACCAATCAAAACCATGAGAGTTCGTGACAAAGATGTTCCATTTATGACTTCTGAATGGAAAAGAGCCATCAGGGCAAAACGAAGGGCCACGGCAAAATTTCTGAAAAATAAAACACAAGAGAACTGGGATCTCAAGCGAAAAGCTAGAAATGAAGCAACTAAACAAAGAAGAATTGCCATCAAGGAATACTGGAAGAAAAAAGCTCAAGATCTCAAGACTAGACCGAGAGACTTCTTCAAAACTTTCAGACCGTTTCTTAACACAAAAGGGAATGCTAATAATGCGGAGATAAGGCTAAATGTAAACGGAACCCTCGTGAGTAACCAAAAAGAAGTTGCTGAGGTGCTTGCTGATCATTTCGCAACAATAGCTGATGGCATAGGAGGTATGGGTGCCCAGCTAACGTCAATGGATGACTTTGAAAACCGCCAAAGCATTCACAGAATTCGACAGCAAAGAAAGAACATTACTACGATTGATGACCTAACACCTGTCACGCAAGGTCAAGTCAAAACCGAACAAGGCTACCGGATGTGATGGCATTCCAGCAAAAATTATGAAAATAGGCCGGAGGTGGGGAATTATCTCAACCACTGGCTAATCCTTTTAACCCGTGTATACGGGAGAGAGTATGGCCGAGCGACTGGAAGCGTGGTGACTGGACTCCTGTCTATAAAAAAGGTGACAAGTATTCTAAAGAAAACTACCGACCCATAACTGTGTTACCATGCGTGGACAAAGTGTTTGAGCAACTAATATGCATGCAAGTGTCAACTGCCTTTGAAGGCAATATTTATGAACAGTTCTCTGCCTATCGGAAAGCTCACAGCTGTGAAACGACACTAATAAACTTAGTGGAAGAATGGAAACGAGCAAGAGACAACAGAGTCGCTGTAGCCATTTTATCGACCGACACGTCCAAGGCATTCGATTCTCTCCATCCCCCACTGCTACTCAGTAAGTTGAAAGCATATGGTTTCCAGGAAGGGATGATACAGCTCTTAAATAGCTACTTATGCGACCGGGTATATCGAGTCAAAATTGGCAGTCATGCAAGCTCGTCCAGAACGGTCAGCCGTGGTTGCCCCCAGGGCTCTGCCCTGGGTCCACTGCTGTGGAATGTATTTCAAAATGACTTGTCCTTTTTTGTAAAGTCGGGCTTGTCGATGTACGCAGACGACCATCAAATGCTTCACATCGGAAATAATCAAGCTAGTGTTACTTCAGAGCTCAGAGAAACCGCGCGCACCGCCACCAACTGTTACGACTCCAATCTTCTTGCTGGGAACCTCAAGAAGTATCAGGCTATGAGCATTGGTTATAGTGAAGACAAAAATGATGCCACATTCACAATTTGTGTGAACAATGAGGAAATAAAAACAGTAGGAAAACATGAACTCTTAGGTGTTATCTTAGACTCGAAACTCAACTTCACTGATCATATTAGCTCAATCTGTAAGAAGGCCAGTCAAAGGATAGGAGTGCTTATGCGACTAAGAAACCTAATCCCTATAAATGCTAAACTAGTGCTGTTCAAAACAGCGATTCTACCCTACTTAACCTATTGTCAATTAGTTTGGCACTTTTGTAAAGCCAGCGATTTACGTAAGATAGAAAGATTCCAAGAGAGAGGCTTAAGGGCTGTGTACAAAGATCATCACACAACCTACTCAGAACTACTCAAGAGGGCCGAACTACCAACACTAAAGAACAGACGCCTGCAAGACGGTATGCACCCTTATGTACAAAGTCAAACATAAATTATGTCCAGCTTATATTAGCAATATTTTTAATACTCATAGCACTTCTTAATTTTTTAAGACAAACTGATTTTAGCGTTCCTAGATGGAATACAGTAACATTTGGTAAACATTCTCTGCGTTACCTTGGACCAGAATTATGGGGAAAACTGCCTACAAATATCAGATCAGCAAAAACCTTGAACAACTTTAAAAGTATGATACGAAAATTTGATGTAAGTTCTCTGCTGGAAGACGGATATACATGTTGTTCTTGCTGTTCAACTATGCAGTTATTAATCAACTAGTGGGTAATGTTATTGTAATAGCACTAATTAACGAATTGGTTCTTAAATTTAATCTTATTTTTTACTAGATTTTAGTTGAATGGATTTTACCTTATATATTTTAGTCTCCCCAGTTAGTAGGGCACTTGTGTTCGGATTTGAGACTTAAATAAAGTTATCATCATCATCATCATCTTTCTAGATTGCAAGGCCTACTCTCAAATCAGAGACTTTTTTTTTCTCCAAAATAAAAACAAAAATTCCTAACTTCAAAACACTTTTACGCGATACTTTAATATCTATTCTTATGAATTCTTCTGATTATTTAATTAACTGTCAATTAATTTCATTTATCTCGCAATGCTTTGAGTTAAGGAACAAATTAATATCAATGAATGAATGAGAATTGTAATGTTTTTGTTTTTTGTAATGTTTAACACAAATTAGTTGAATTAGTAATTAAATTTAGACTAGTAGCTTTTGCAATACTGTAATTCCTTTATGGTCATGCAAATAAAGCATTTGTTGTTGTTGAACGCCTGGAACTGGCCAAAATCCAGTTAGTTATATGTATCAGTGCTTTCTGAACAGCTCGTGTTGAGGGTGAATGAAAAGAGCCTCAAAGACACTGGTGCTGGAAGACGGAGGCCTCACATGCGCCCTCATCCATTTCCGGAAGTTTCTGTTTTATCTCACTGAACCTGGAAAGACCATCGCTTCTGTTGGAGGGATGGGGTGGGGGTTGGGGGGAGGGGAGTTGGGGTAAATGCTCTTGATATGGTCGCATTGTCAAGGTGGCGGTGTGTAGCCAAATTTTCCTACAATTTGTCTTGCAGTTTTGATAACAAACAATTTCCATGAAGTATTTTCCAGCGTGGCATCCTCCGTGACTCTCATTTTTGTGTGTGTGTTGTCGCAACCCTTTTTCACAACCGTCTCATAAAACGTGGGGGGATGTAGAAAATTAGAGAATATTGGATTTGAAAAGGGTTGAAAATAAAAATTTAGAGTTAACAAAATGTAGACAAAGGCCAGAGAGTCAGTCACACAACAAGATGCCCCTGATCCCATTAGCGCACTAACGGGATTTTGTGTGTATTCATTTCCACCCTTCTATCTTTCATTCTCATTTTACCCTATTTTCGCAAAAAATTCAATCGTACCGCACCCTTAAAAGAGAAAAATCGTCACTCGAATTTTAGAAGCGAAATAACAGTAAAATTTTTTCTTATTTCCTTTTTTCTTTGTTTTTATTGATAACTTATTTGGCTTTCAAGTAACATCAGGCACAGCTGACAGCTGATTTTATCGTCGTTTTCGTCATCATTATCGTCATGGTGACCGCCGTCGTTATAAATTGCGTCATCGATTATCGACATTCTCGTCATTGTCGTCGATTCGTCGTCGTCAAGGTCCCAGCAAACAAGATGTTGATGAATTCCATGCAGTTGATGACCTTGTGTAGCAAACCACCTCAGGAAAGAACAAGAGACAATGGCGCCGCAGTCGCGTTTCCGTATCCAAACCAATGAGTGCGACGGCCACATTTGCTGTCCATAACGCTCCGGATAAAAATGCTCTACAAAACCTACTTTCGGACACAACGAGTCCTTCACCGGCATTGTGCAAACTGTTAGTAAAAACCATCGACGATAACAGCGAGTTAACTAACACTAGTGTAATAGCTATGTAGATCTGAGAAATGAACCGAAACCAAGAGGCTGCTATCATAAATATTAGTATACAGACGTTTAAGAAAGCAACAATCCAAGTTTTCTGGATCTTAAACAAGTCTTCTAGTCCACACAATGAAAACAGAATAAGGTATGATTTTCCAAAAACGTCACCAAATC
>JAEMWC010000477.1:595000-607500 GCA_016490735.1 Pachyseris speciosa
GTGTTGGTTACATAGGTGGCGATCAACGGGCATAGCACTCTGATGTTATTCAGCGCGGCCGCTCTGTTTAGCGAATTGAAGGCGTTTGAGGCGTCAACTAGTAAGGCGGCATCAGTTTCATCGGCTTCAAAGATATTGCGCATGGCATGTATTGCGGCTTCCCCTCCACTCTTCTGACCAGAACACACTTGCATGGCCCCGCTAGCGTTGATCACATCTTGTTTTGCATTTCTAGAGACGCATTTGCCTATCATTCTTTTAATCACTTCGACCACGCCGATTGGGCGAACTTCGCCGTTGCCTTTGTCAAGCGGAATAAGGCGACTGGCTAAAATAGGCTCAATGGTCAGCGGATCAACAAATTCTGTGCACAATCTCCTTGTGAGTGTAGCAATAGACTCACATAGGTTGATACCTGATCTCTTAAAAGACTTGCTTGCCAAGATCCTCTTAAAACCATTGGCGTCCACACCCGAAGGGCCGCCAGACCCTTTAGTTCTCAATGCCGCTTCTCTCACAAACTCTCCATTAATTTCTTGGTACACTGAGTCAGGCATCTCTTCCACGGGCCCGAACAACAGTGTCCCTAGTTTAGCCCTCTGCGCATCCGGGTGTTTTTCTCTCAGTTGCCTCACAACATCATCGGTCAGCGGTAATACTCCTCCACTATCGTCCTCACTGAGATATCGTAGGGCCGAATTAATCTGGCCTTCCATGACCAGCTTTGCAAAAATGCGCGCTTTATTTGGTGGATCATTCTTGTTCGACTTTAATAAGCGCCGTTGGATCATTCTTCCTTCGCGTAATAGAGACTCGATCTCGCCATTTCTCCACAGTGTTAACCGTTTCTCAAGACATTGTTGATGTTCCTTTGCTTTCGACCGTTGACCAGGCTTTTGTAGCGCAGTAGCGAGGAGAACAATAGCGGCTTTTAGCGCAAGGTGTTGCATGGGTGATCTATTGTTCCAATCGTCAATATGCTTCGTTAACTGGTCAATAAAGTCACGACCAGTTTTACCGTACGGGACCAAGAAGGTGTTTTTTCGTCATGTTGTTACTTCATTATATGCATCATCAATCGTAGCAGTGGTGATTGTTATCATTCCCCCGTCGGAATTTCGGCCCCAGTTAACCGATGCTGGCAAGTTGACAGTCGTATAATTGGGTAGACACTCAGGAACATCATCAGGCACATCCGGCCAATCGCCCATTGTAACTCTGCTTTCCATTGGGATTTGCAGCGGCTCTGCGCTATGCAAATTAAGGCCTCTTGTTGGAGAATTAGCATTTCCACTTTCTCTATTTTTGTTGTTTTGACTTTCATTTTCAATATTTTCCTGACTAGAATATACACTTGTAGATGTGATATTCCCCAGATCCTCGACACTTCTCTCTGATGGATAGATCTGTTCCGTTATTTCTTATTTTCTCCAACCTCGAAGCCTGGTCCCGTAGATTTTGGCTCCTCAGTTGTAACTTCTTGTACCCCATATCATCCCACAACTCCTTCATAACGTCAATATATCCTCTTTTCCTTCCATTCTCGTTGCAAGGAGGATTCTCTGATGAAATAAGCTCGTAAGCTTTTTTCTTGCACTCCAAAACATCCTTGTTCATCTGTTCTGTCCATTTTACTTTCAGCTTCCTCGCCTGACTTGACATGGCATTCGGTCGAAGAGTAACAAAGTAAGTCTCAAATGTATTTAGCCGAGCACGTGCAGATGCTCTACTAACTGGGGAGACTAAATCAAATCAACTCTAAATAAATCACGGGGTGAAATGAAATCAAATGTTGGTTTTTGAGGAGAGGGGAAAACCGGAGTACCCGGAGAAAAACCTCTCGGAGCAGAGTAGAGAACCAACAAACTCAGCCCACTTATGACGCCGAGTCCGGGAATCGAACCCGGGACACATTGATGGAAGGCGGCGAGCGCTCTAACCACTGCGCCAACTCTGGAAAGATGAGATGAGGATTGAACCAAGGTGTTTGTTTGTCAACCGCCAAGCTGAAAGTCACAAAGTCAACCAGAACTATCAAATAGTGTATAAAACTCGTGTTCTTTGGCTTTAAAATGTTTTTGGTGAGAGGCGAACCAAAAAACGCATTGCAAGCGTGAACATCAGTTCTTATTACGTTACATATTAAGATCCGTGACAACCAAAAATATACATGGAGTGTTTATCGTGTTTTTGCGAATCTAATATCAATAATAAAAATCAAGTTTGAAGTTAAAAATATTTGGAACAAGAATTTTTAGGAGCTTTCATGAGATTATATTACAAATGAAATTGTAATACCTGTCGTGAATTGTACTAAAGTTTTTGTTGTTGTTGCTATGAACGTTCCAGACATATACTTTAACTGTCAACGTCATATTGAAATAACAGTAACTACATGTCCTCTAAGAGGGCTTTTATTTTTTTTTTGCAAAAACGTTTCACTGAGCCACTTTCGAGGTTCTCTGACCGTTCGTCTCATTCTAAACCATTCGATAAGCGTTTTCTATCTCAAACGATGAGTAAAAATATCCATCCTGAACGCATACGCATTGCATTTAGTCATTTACGGGACAAGAAAGACTACAATGTTGGACAAAACTACTAGAGAACACAGTCCAAAATCCTCCACCAGTATGGGTGGGTCAACCATATTCCTAACATAACAACTCCCCCCCCCCCCCCCACCTCACGCCAATCCCCTATTCAATGTTGTATTTGGGAAGCAGCCATTGTTAAGGAAACGTTTAGGAGACACAGGCAGCATTGAATTGGGGAGGGGGCCTTGAGATATAGCTGATAATTGGTTGCACGTAGAAAGGCTTTGAAGCTCAATTTACTGAACAGTTTTGTCCAAGATTGTAGTCATAGTTGATTTATCATTTGGTGCTCTTAGTCAGAAGGTTACAATCTAAATGGAGATTGTAAACTTCGCTTCAAATAGAATCTCACTGTTTTGAGTTCCCCTAAAACACCTCTTGTCCGCAGTTGTGATCGGGGAGGTGCGGGATTTCAGTTGTTTTCCCATCTGCCGTAGTTCTAATGAATTTCTTCCCAATTTTATCACCTTTTTGTTCTTATCCTTAAATTCTGTACTCATTCCATGAAACTGCTTCCATAAAATCCTCTCGTTTACTATTAATGAGCGTTGGTACGCGCAAACTTCGATCGCAGATCGTAGGACTTTCCGGTCTCGATACGTTCAAAAATTCGCAGTCGATCGCAGATGATCGCGGAACATTGAACATGCCTTAATCTTTTGCATTCAAAATCCTCCAAGCGATCACAGAAGTATGTTTCAATATGATCAGTACAGAACAGTTTGTGATGTGTGATCTGAGACCGTCTGCGTTCACACGGAAACCAAGCTTAAATGCTGTAAGGGATGAAGTATTGCTTACCTATGTAAGACAAAGGGGCCGCCACTAATGCGATTCCTGAACCAAGAGCAAAGCTATTTACTGTAGCTCTCCCGTAGAAGGCTGACAGTGGGTAAAATACGGATTGTATACTGCCATATCCAAATGACACCATGCACACCCCAATTAACCTGATCCTGGGCTCTTGAGTGAGTGAAGTTATCAGCATTCCAGTCACAGAAAGGACAAAAATCACACCAGAAGCCGCGGACAGCGGGATCTTTTGAAGGAAATATGGATACACAATAGATTCCAGACACGCTGGTGCAGCTGCTGCTAGTAACACGAGAGATGTTGGAATCACGGTGGCTTCCAAGATGTCTTGACTGGCAGAAATATTGATCAGTAAGAAGTAATCCACAACAAAACCGAATGCAGCAAAAGCCAAAATTGTTCTCGTTTTAACTTTTGGCTCGTCGACATCGCATGTTCCGTTTCTGAAGTTCTCCATTCGCGTGGACGTTGTATTTACCTGTTTGATGCAAAGCGACATTAGAAGCGCCAATCAAAACCTTTTTTACTCAGATCTAAGTATCGAGTGAGCTACTTAAGCAATGAACATTCACACAAACAGACTAATTTGCCTCGTGTAATTAATCATCGGAGGCAAATAATCATGGAGTGGAAAATGGTTTTAAATATGAATTACTATCATAAAAATGCATTGATCGGAGATTTTCGTAGCCTCATACGCAGACGTCTTTGGGCTCGTCACGCGTTCCTCCCCCACGAACGTCTGCTCGAATGATTCGTGGAAAACAGGGGCGTTTACCATTTTTCAAGAACAAACAGAAAAATCCAGTTGGAAATTCAGATGTTACAGCTCATTCCACGGGAAAGTTTCCAGAAAAGATTGAGATCCTCACACGTATTCCTCATTTCCCGTTCCAACCGAATTGACCAGAAAATTCTTGTTCCATTTCTCAAATCCCCCTCGACCCGGTTCACCTTGGCCCCTTTTCCCGCCTTTCGAACTTTTCGACACTGCAGATTTTTCAAAATGGCTGCATCGGTATTGTTTTCTTCCAGCCCGAGAGACTCGGGCCTGGCGAATCGCCATACCGAGAAAACCCTGTACCATCACGAGCATTCCATTCAAACCGGATTTTACGTGCAAATGGTAAACGGCCCAAGACTTCGACCGTGGGATTATTTTGCCAGACAATGCATGTGGATCGTTTGGCGGAAATTACTCCACCGTTTGTACATTTTACTTTATCCTCTGTTTTTAGCTTTATGTTAACTCCGAAAAGCTCCAAGGGGACGAGTTAAGGTTACCGTGTATGTTCAGGGTATAAAATTTTCGATTTTTGTCTCCATAAAAATGAACTGTTTACTGTGATCTTTCAAGCAGAAAAGACACTATTCAAAACGAGTGAATAGTCGCCGAGAAATTGGGAAAAAACGTATTTGCACCGGATGTAAATATGGACAATATATTAATGAGAATGCAGCCAACCGGAGCGATTTGCGCGAGAAATATTGCACGCGAAAAAGTTGCTTTGCTTCATGAAGGTTGTGCGCTTTTAGTTTTTCGCTTATGACGATGGATCAGGTAAACTTAGTCAAATCCGGAGAATATGTGACAAGCATGAGAGTTTGCGTGCAGATAAAATTACGCAGAAAATTTCCACAGTAGGTGACCGGAAGAAAAGTTAATAAATTGGCCGATCGTCGATAGAGGTGTTTGCGGACGGTGTTTGTTTGTGTGGTGAAGATTTTTTTTCAAGCGCTGTTTTCGTAAAATTTATTTTTGTCTTGAAGAGAACACTTTCAAGAGTTACAACTCTAGGGCGATTTGTTCGATTTCGATCAAATTTGGACAGTCGCTAGATTAACTTATCATCTATAAAAATCTATTGGGAATTAGATAATTCAAAACCGTTTTTCGCTGAGAGCCATTTCCGTGCGGTCGCTCCGTCTTTTTTTCCAGCGAATTTGAAAATGCTCTGTAACTTTTGAACGCAGTCGAGTGAAGACGTCAAAATGTGGTAAAAACATGGGTGACACACTCGCCTGCGGCTCGTGTGCCACTTCTTTGTTTTTACCACATTTTGATGTCATCTGTGATCTATTACTGAACAGACGCACGGCAACATGGAATCTATTTGTTAAATAGAACAAAGAGCAAAAGTAACCGAGGACCGTATGAAAGATTCGAGACAACGCCCCATCCACAACGGAAACAAAAGAATTCAGTCAATGGTTACTGTGAGTCAGTCGAGAGAATTTGACAAATTAATGCCGTGTATGGCAAGCCAAATGTAGCAATATTCAACTCATCTAATTTTATATTCAGTTATGTATTTTGTTTTCAACTATTGGTTTAATATTCAACTTTTATTCAACCTTCAACACATCATTCAACATTCAACTATTTATTCAACATTCAACTAGTCATTCAACATTCAACACATCATTCAACGTTCAACTATTCATTCAACATTCAACGCATCATTCAACATTCAACTATTTATTCAACATTCAACTATTGATTTAATATTCAACTATTCATTCAACATTCAACGCATCATTCAACATTCAACTATTCATTCAACATTCAACACATCATTCAACATTCAACTATTCATTCAACATTCAACGTATCATTCAACATTCAACGAGTCATTCAACCGGTCAGTATAAAAGATCGACTGAGGACCTGGACTGCGGACTGGGTATAAAACGCGGACTAAGTATAAAATGAGGACTGAAGGCTGCAGACTAGGTACAAAACAATGTGCAAAAGGCGGGTGTAGTCATGGCTCACCCTATGGCCTCCCGGCGGTTTTTTTTTTTCTAACTCAGTTCATCCTGTGTAAACTGAATTAACGTTTTCCATCAACACTCCCTGTCATACCAACGACTCTCTTGGTGGCGGTTCGCTCAAAATTTTCAGTGTTAAACAGACTCGTGGTAGATTGGAATCAGGAAACCAGAATGCCGTATAAATACACCTTTTGGGCAGCTATCAAGAGGCTATGGTCCTATTCCGTGTAGATCATCCAGCGAACTGGGTCCCAGTTTCTGTCGCTTGCGTGAACCAGCGATGACTGAAGAATCCAGACCAGCTTGAAATAGTGTAGCATCCAAGCATGTAATACACCTGCCCGTAGCCTTTACGATATGAAACGTAATTATTTTAATACTGAAGGCCTCATGTTTTCCCGTCGTTGGAACCGTCGACAGTGTAAAGTTTATGCACATGTCATTGGCTTTCCAGTGGGGTCGACTCCCGGGCCTACCAGGGAGACATGTGGGGGACAATAAGGAGATGAATGTGATTCTTTGCCTGAGGGTAGGGGAAAATCTTGACATTGTTTTACATCACAGATTAGGGGTGGGGAAATTCACAAGTTTGAAAAGCACCTCACCCAATGGGCTTTGTCTTGAGAGATTCCCCAACCCCCGGGGGAAATTCCTCAAGTTTGCTTGACTGATTTTACAATGCCCCTGGTTAGCCCGGGGGTCGATCCCACGGGGAAGCACATTGCGTTACGCCTGGTGGTCAGAGCACATAGATCAGGTGTTTATTCTTATATACTTTTGAAACAAAAATTGAAAGTAAGTTCAGCTCCAAGGTTTTTTTTTTTCCATCTTTTTCTTCAAAGAACATTTTGGAAATTGCGACAGGAAACATAATTTGGGACAGCATCAAAAGAATCAAATGCACGTGCATTACCGTGGGAACGGTGAACAGTGATTGGTTGAAGTTTTCCCAAAATTTACCTACCTTGGAATTTTGGAAAACATTTAATTTAAAAAGAACTAAAGGTCTAAAATATTCCGAATTCAGTTCTACCACGAGTCTGCTTAGCAAATTTGAGCGAAACGCCGCCGAGAGAACAGAAGAGAGTCGTAGGTATGACAGATTGACGGAGAAGGTTGTTTACACAGGTTTCCAGCAATGTTGCACTTTGTTGACAGCTGTATTAATTTCAGTTTTTTTTTCTTAGCAAGAAGACCCGTCACGCGAGATTCCCGCCATTTTTATCATATTTAGCCAATCATATTATATCTCCCTCGTGGAGTAGCGTGATCAAAAACTCGAACGATCGAAGAGAAAGGGCCCTGTTATTGAAAACAGTATGTTCGTGTTTTTTGCACTGAAAAGGAAACTAATTTTACTAGAAAACATTGCAAAAATATTGAAAAACTTAAAACCATCTCGGTTAAAATTTTAAAAGAGCCTGTTTTAAACGGGATTACGCCTCACAGAATTGAAAGTATATCAACAATACGATAGAGAAAGTTTGCTGTTGAAGTCTCGTTTTCGATTATATCTGATCTCCTGATCTGATTTGTTAAGAATGACGGTTAGTTGGCTTATATGTATCATTTATTTTCAGTTGACTAGCTAGCTTGTGCAAAGTGGGATTGCGCATTAAACTGGTTCAAAACAACTGGTAGATGCTGTGGACATTATTTACCTGGTGTTTCTTCAAATCCAGTAGCACGCTATAAACCCGCGGTGCGAAACACCGAGTTTTAAAAAATTGACCACCTGTAGGCCATAGGGTGGGCCATAGCCTACACCATGGCCTACGCCACGGTTTGTCCATACCCGCCTTTTGCACAGTGTTTTGTACTCAGTAAGCGTTTGGTTCCTAGTCCTCATTTTACGGCCCAGTCCGCAGTCCGCAGTCCGGGTCCACAGACCACAGTCTATCTTTTATACTGACCGGTTGAATGACTCGTTGAATGTTGAATGATGCGTTGAATGTTGAATGATGCGTTGAATGTTGAATGTTGAATGATGTGTTGAATGTTGAATGATGTGTTGAATGGTGAATGAATAGTTGAATGTTGAATGATGTGTTGAATGTTGAATGACTAGTTGAATGTTGAATAAATAGTTGAATGTTGAATGATGTGTTGAAGGTTGAATAAAAGTTGAATATTAAACCAATAGTTGAAAGCAAAATACATAACTGAATATAAAATTAGATGAGTTGAATATTGCTACATTTGGCTTGCCATAGCCGTGTCAGAGAGTTAAAAACTTTTCCCTAGAAGCTGGTGTTCGCATATCAATTACTCGTAACTAAAACTGAGCTGGTATTTATGACAACGCCGTGAGCGTACTTCGATTTGTTTGTCCAAATTCACCGTAGTGGGCTTTACGGTGAAATCCTCATTGTATGTGGAGAAAAATCATAAACACGCTTAATGCCTCCTTGCTAATATTACCCTGGTTAATCTGTTGAAAATGTGAATGAAGTGAACACAAAAAGCGTCTCTGAACTTACCTTGGACGACACGGGAATGACGATAAACATTCACGCAAACAGACTAATTTGCCTCGCGCAATTTGCTTGGTCACCCGGCGGAGACAAATGATCATGGAGTGGAAAAAGGGCGAGATCAAACGTTAATTAATTCCTTTCAAACACATGCAAGACAGTGGGGTAAAAACGAACTAATACATTCAAAAAATAATGGCAAACTTACAGCTGTAATTTTACATTATTTCTTATACTGTAAATCCATTGTATTTCTCTGTCAAAGATGAATCATTAAACAAGGACACTGCCTATAAAAGGGATAGCTCCTCCCCTCTTTGACACGCAATTTCTGCTTGAACGGCTTTATTCAATAGCTAGTTTTCACGTTACGCCATCGCCGCCACGTTGGAGGACGTAAACAATAGATCTCTCATTGGCTCCTTTTGTTCGTCCACCCACATTTGCACGTTTCACCATTGTTACCTGTGTCTCCAGAGATTGGCTGCAAACCACCTATATTATCGGACCCAGTGAGCAAGAAGAAGGGAAGCCAGTAATATAGAAGAAGGATATATAATGGGAAGTGCCTCCATCATTCTCAGTCGAAGTTACTCAATTCTGGATACTAAAGTTGGAAAACCTGAAGTTCAACTTTCATTTTGTGCGAATGCAATAAATTTTGAATTTCTCGTACCAACAAATTTGAATTTGGCGCCACAGATGTTCGCGGGTCGACGTCTAGAATGAAATGACTGACGGCTCGCCCAGTCCAACGTTCCTTACAGGCAGTGTCCGTGTTTAAAGTTATTATTATACAGTGTTACTACGAGTTGCGTGACTTTTTTTAGTTTTTATATAATTGCGCGCCCTTACGTTCCCCTGTTGTTTATTACGTAACGTTTCCCATACCCATGTTCGCTAACTGAACACCTAATTATGTATGTTAATCGTCTTTTTTGTCACATCTTTTCGTTTTGTATCCGGTATTTTCGTAAGTTATTGGCAAGCCGTTGCTGCCAAAAGCCTATCGAGTTGTAAATCCTGGTCCAAATGTCTTTCAATGTCATCGAGTTAGAAAAGTTACATGGTCAGTTTTGAAATTGCATGGTCGAGTTCTGGAGAACCATGGTTGAGTTGCATTCTGAAAGTTTGAGTTCTCGCTAGCGAGTTTTTATATTCTCGCTGGCGAGTTTTCAATTTTTCGCTACCGAGTTTTTACATCCTCGCTAGCGAGTTTTCAATTTCTCGCTAGCGAGTTTTTAATTTCTCGCTAGCGAGTTTTCAATTTCTCGCTAGCTAGATTTTAAATTCTCGCTAGCGAGTTTTCAATTTCTCGCTAGCGAGTTTTCAATTTCTCGCTAACGAGTTTTTCAAGTTTTTCTCAATCGTGCGCAAGCGCAATATGCGGACGGATGTTGTAGACGGTGGCGGAAGCTTTAGACCATAGATGGAAGCCGTAAATTTCGTAATTTTGAACTGCTGTTTTCTTTGAGGGCTCAAACTGGCGGGATTTAAGTGTACCGATATTTCATTAAGCCAAAGAACATAATGCAAACAAGACGCTCTATGAGCTTTTACTTGGGACACCTTGGACACCTTGCGAAGTGCAGAAGTAGACGTACGCTAAAACCGACTATCGGTTTGAAAATTGATCAAAGGGCCCTTGAAGCCAGCTCAGTAGTGGCTAAGTGCATGCATTCGGGTATTCATTGCTGCTGTAGTCTGATGCGATTTTAATACAGGTTTGCAACATGAGGTGAAGTAGTTAGGCAGAGCAGCTTGTCGATTTCTTTCGACAAAGTGACATAAATATTCTTTGTCGGCTGGAATTTAGTTGTGATTCAGTAATTTTGCATATCTTGCACTGTGAAAAACAATAAAAGTCTTCAGGATGCTAGATGTGTTCAGCATCGCATGTCACGAAAGCACTTTTAATGCACCTTACTTTTTTCCTTCAAAACCTAGGAAAAATTATGTTAAGCCACTGTAAATTCATAATAGTCATAATAGTTGAACGATGCCAACACTGATGAACTTTGTTCTGCGTCCTGCAACACAAATAATGCTTGACTTAATGGGAAATTTTGATAATGATCTTTTCTTTTTGTCACGTGCTGGCGCCACGGAGTCTGGCTCGTAACGTAGTTCATTTCACTAGTAAATCAGTTTAAAATTAGGGGCTGTTTACATGATACCAGAATTACTTTCATTCTGGAATGAGGTTCGTTCCAGAATGTAGTTCGTACTGCATTCACATGACAAAATCGACCGTAGGCATTCTCGTATACGCGATTTTTACGCCAGCTCAAAAACAAAGATGGCGCAAGTTTCACGGGACATGTTTTTCTGCCTATTAATGGCATTTTCCGCAAATATTGACAACTTGACCATAGGACTGTTTTGGGGGGCTAAACAGAAAAGAAGATCTGGTGTTTTCACTCTTAGTTCAAATTGTGGCTTCCCTAATGTGAATATATTTGCTAAAAGAAGAATCCAAGAAGAACGAGAAGATCACATCCTTGTCCACCACCTTGAAAATGATACGCATGCGCCACTCACTCCAGACTACACGGTTTTTAAACACGGTTTGCGGCGGTTTCATCTCAGAACGGAGATCGTTTTCAGTTTACATGATACTAGAATGAAATGTCATGCCAGAACGAGAATTTCATTCGGATTGAAAACCGGAATGAACTCATTCCGGGATGACTTGTACGGGAAGGAAATTTGGTCCCGGTATCATGTGAACAGATACAGAGAAATATATGGAGATGGAGAGAACTCGTTATTGGAATGAAAGTCATTCTGGTATCATGTAAACAGCCCCTTACTTTCGATCCGTATTAAAGCGCGGGTCAGAGCCGAGCTTAATTACAGTTTAGGTCGATCCAAATTAGTTACAGTCATGAAACGATACCACGATTTCAAATACTACAGCGAGGCTGAATTATAAAAGTAATTCAAGTGGGAGCCAGTGACATTATTTTCGCATAGCCAACTCCGAAAACAGTTTTACGTGATTCCCTCGTACAAAAACAAACATGCATTGAGCGAACCCAAAAGCAAACCATTTTCATTTTTCAAACGGATTGATTCCGAGAATCAGCGTGCGTCCGACTTCTGCACTTCACAAGGTGTCCAAAGTGTCCCGAATTAACGCTCATAGAGCGTCTTGTTTGCATCATGTTCTTTGGGTAAATGAAATATCGGTACACTTGAACCTCGCCAGTTCGAGCCCTCAAAGAAAACAACAGTTCAAAATTGCGAAATTTACGGCTTCCATTCGCGGCCTACAACTTCCATCTAGGGTCTAAAGCTTCCGCCACCGTCTACAACATCCGTCCGCATATTGCGCTTGCGCACGATTGAAAAAAAAAAACGCGCTAGAGAGAAATTGACAACTCGCTAGCGAGAAATTGACAACTCGCTAGCGAGAAATTGAAAACTCGCTAGCGAGAATTTAAATCTCGCTAGCGAGAAATTGAAAACTCGTTAGCGAGAATTTAAAAACTCGCTAGGGAGAAATTGAAAACTCGCTAGCGAGAATATAAAAACTCGCTAGCGAGATCTCAAACTTTCAGAATGCAGCTCAACCATGGTTCTCCAGAACTCGACCATGCAATTTCAAAACTGACCATGTAACTTTTCTAACTCGATGATATTGAAAGACATTAATTTTGGACAAGGATTTACAACTCGATAGGCTTTTGGCAGCAACGGCTTGCCATAGTTATTCATTAGGACTTTCTGCTTGTTGTAAGTTGGACCGCCGCTAAGTTGGTCGCCGTAATTTTTTCAGTTTGTGTCACGTTCGTAAAGTCACCGGTAAGGTACGTTTGTATTTCAGTCGCTTGTTCCT
>JAEMWC010000477.1:637500-660162 GCA_016490735.1 Pachyseris speciosa
GAGAACATCTTCGTGATGTTGAGAAAGATGACAAAGATGCATCCAAACCAGTCGCTCGGCATTTTAGTCTCCCTAGCCATTCCAAACAACACATGTCAATCTCCGGCCTTTCCCTACATCAAGGTACTACGGAAAGCCGTAAAATCTCGAACAAAAATTGATCTTTCAAATCGGCACTCTTAAACCCCACGGTATCAACAAGCGCTTTTCGTTCAATTAATTTATTCCTGTTTTTCACGTTACCATGTTACCACCAATAGCGTAGCTCCATTTTCTGTATATAAACCATACACAACCCACAATTCCTCGCTTCGCTCCGACGAAGGGCTAACGCTCGAAACGTCGGCTAATCGAGTCCCTATAAGGTGGTCAATTTACATTATCAACTCCGTTGATAAACGAAATTTTCGTGTTTCACTCCCCCACCGACGCAGCACCACAGTTTCTTTAGAAACTAATCCCCTTTATTACATACAGAATTAACCTGATGTTTCTTTGGTTGAAAGTGGGCAGGAATAAATTAAGGTGAGTAAAGTTACAAGCTAATGATTTTGCTCAGGAATAAATGCGCGGGAATTAGACCTTTTCATGGTTTTGGAAGCCATCTTGGTGGGTAGGCAAACAGAAAAGAAATTACATCTACATCTACATCTACATTTATTAAGTCGATAAAATCCCGTAAGACATCACATCAACTGTAATAAAAGCTAAAATAAAATATATATATACATATAAAATCTAATTCTAATTATAAGTTGAATAAAAGTAAATATGTCAAATAACAAGATAAATAAATGATAACTCAAAATCATAATTTAGATCACTTATTTCACGTGCTTTCCTAAATTTGACTTAAAATCAGATAGTGACTTGCAATTCACAAGGTCAGCGGGCAGTGAGTTCCACTCTGTTATTGATCTAGGAAAAAAGGAAAACTTAAAGACATCCTTAGAAACTTTTGGCATTCTATACTTAAAAGCATGGCTGTTGCGGGTTCTTAATTCACTGTGTGGTATTAAGTGTTCTTGTGTGTTTATGTCTACTAGATTATGACTAAATTTATACATTAAAGTCAATCTGTTTTTCTTTCGTCTTGTTTCTAATGTATCCCATTTCAGATCAGATAACATGTCAGTCACACTTGCTGTTTTGTTGAAGTTTTGAAGGCAAAAACGAGCAGCTTTTCTTTGGACTCTCTCCAAGGTTGAAATATCTTTTTTATAGTGTGGGTCCCACGAGGCACTTGCGTACTCCAGTTTGGGTCGGACGATGCTGGTATAGGCCGTTTCACGCACTTTCCTGGGGCAGTTCCAGAGATTTCTCTTGATCAACCCTAAGGATCGACTCGCCTTGCTTGAGATAGATGAGATGTAATCAGACCACTTTAATTTACTGTTAACAGTAATTCCTAGGTACAATGTTCGTATGCAAATCCGTTGTCAAAATAATGCGTGAAGCGCTTGTTTCATAGTCTCAGTAAAAAGTTATATTGATAATTGATGGTACTAGGCAAAGGGTTACAATGACAAAATTTGAGGGAATTAGCTCTGCCAGAAAACGTCCTCTGGCTTTTTGAATTTTTTCATACATTCGTCTCCAATAATTTATCGCGGGCTGAAAAATTCCCGGGAAAAAATAACAGACGAATGTATGGAAAATTCAAAAACCCTGAGAACGTTTTCTGAAAAGGCTAAATCCCTAAAATGTTATCAGTGGAATCCTTTGCGTGGTACCATTAATTAGCAATATAACTTTTTGCTGACAAAGGATTTGCATACGCCGTAACACTGTAACTCCTGTTAAGTTTGCCCACCCGCCAAGATGGCTTCCAAAACCGCGACAAGGTCTACATACTAGGGTCTCGTAAAATAGAGTATTATGCTTTCGGGCGTCACCCCTGAAAGCAGGGTATTATGCTCAAAATTATGCTCGGCTAGAGGTATAATAACGATAATGCTCAAATTATGCCGGACTAAAATGACACTTCCACCCCATCCCCCATAGGCCCGTACCTATTATTAAACATTCCTAGTCTTTCATTTTTGAAGAAATGCTTTATAGGATTAAGGATTATAGCACTTTCAAGTACCTTTATCCAGTTCCTAAAATATTCCCTCTTTTATCAACTTTGTACATTCTAGCTGGAGTTGCTGGCAAAATTTGCATACACTTTTCACAGTTTTCAGAAACAACAGCATTATGCTGCAAAAATATTAGTATTATGCCAGCATTATGCCTGATGCTTCAGATATAGTTTTATGCTCAAAATTATGCCGGCATAATCCGACAGACCCTACTACATACCAGAAAACAATATCTGACTGGTTTGTTAAATAACAACAACGCGGACACATTCAGTTATGCTTTACACTGTTGAGACCAACTGTGGGCAACTCGAGCAAACAATGTTTCATCGCTGAGATTAACGAAAATCGTTCTACCGTAACACACGAGGCGTGGATGAATTCCGTGCAGTCGATGACCTTGTGTCAGAACAAACCACCGTAGAAAAAAACTGCATGATGACTCACAACAGACCTTGGAAACGGATGAGTTATTTTGGCCTCGCTGGGGCCCGTTTCTCGAAGCTTCCAGTAATTACCGGACCCATTGAGCTAGTTAGTTTTCCATTCCAAATTGGACATTCAAGAGTTTTGAAAATTATACAGTAAAGGTGTCAGCTAAAGAAGCAGAATAGACTTCATTACATGTCAGAACACATCCCGACTTTTCTTTAAGTTACCGGTACGTTCGATTAACGGGCTCCTGCGTGGTCCCTTGTGATCATGTGGAATATCCCTGGTCAATTTTCTTTGTAACAGCGGAGATAAAACGTGCACAATTTTGGGCCATGAGTTTCGGTAGATATCTGTTCGATGGAGGGTAATTCGCCTTGGGCTTTCGGCGTCGATTAAAGAGTGCATTCAGATTTTCGTAACTAAAACGTGGCCTAAAAGATTCAGTCACAATTGGGAAATCAAGGCCCCTGAGGTTTTCGAAAAGGTCGTCATTGCTGTTTATGACAGTAAAAAAACGTCCCCCGGGGGGGGGGGACTCTCTATAATGGCTATACTGGGAGGCTCCGCCCGAAAGGGGTACCTTTTTCACGCTTCAGGTATATGAAAGGGTAAGGATTTCACGAGTCGAAGTGTATGAAAGGGTGGGGAAATCTGTCATTTAGTTATTTAAAAGGGCCTTTCATTAAAATATTTCGAACACACATACCTTACGACTGTACTGTTTTAATTTATGGAACGCTACATGAAAATGAAAAGAAGACTTCTTGTTTTAGGTATACGATTGAGGTACCATTTGTCGGACCTCGGGGCGGAGCCTCCCTGTACTAAATTTTTTTAGTACCTTCCCCCCGGGAAAAAATGTCAGCTAGCATTTTCGGAGAGAAAATAGTTCCCTAGAAAGTTCGTGGAAAGTTCATTTCAGCTTGCATTTTCTCAAAGGAAGATTTTGTTCCCTAACATTTTCGGGCAATTAAAATTTCAGCTAATGAATCTGAACAGAACTTCTAGCTTATAAAAACATCGCTTTAATCAGACTTCAAACATCATAAAGTACTTAAAAATGCCTTTCTACAGCCTTTGCTTGATTTGGCTCGTTGGGTGCCCATGGTTTATCAGTAAACTCACCTGAGAATTGATTTCACATCAAGCTAAACTATTCGCGAGGATTTGTTCTAAAAGCGAAAATCATCACCACCTTGAATTTTAATTTAGAAGGAAATTAGTGCTTACCAGAGTAAACTGTTTGTTTTTATTGATAACTTTTTGGGGTCAAAGAAGCATCAAGCAGAGCTGATTTTATCGTCGTTGACGTCAACGTTATCGTTATGGTGGCCGCCGTCATTGCAAATTGCGTCATCACCACCTTGAATTTTAGAAGCAAACTGACAGTAAAATGTTTTATTTCTTTCTCTTTGTTTTTATTGATAACTTATTTGGTTTTCAAGTAACATCAGGCACAGCTGACAGCTGATTTTATCGTCGTTTTCATCATCTTTATCGTCATCATCATTACATATTGTGTCATCGATCATCCTCATTCTCGTCGTTGTTGTCGATTCGTCATTATCGTCTCTATCGTCATCGTTATTGTCATGGTGACCGCCGTCATTACAGAATGCATCATCGACATTCTCGTTGTCGTCGATTCGTCATCGTCACGGCCCCAACAAACAAGATGTTGATGAATTCCATGCAGTTGATGATCTTGTATGGCAAGCCACCCCAGGAAAGAACAAGAGACAATGCCGTCGCAGTCGCGTTTCCGTATCCAAACCAATGAGTGCGACGGCCACGTCCGCTGTCCATATCGCCCCGGATAAAAATGCTCGACAAAACCTACTTTCTGACACACTAAGTCCTTCACCGGCATTATGCAAACTGTTAGTAAAAACCATCGATGATAACAGCGAGTTAAGTGACACTAGTGTAATAACTATATAAATCTGAGAAATGAACCTAAACCAAGAGGCTACTATCATAAATATTAGCATACAGACGTTTAAGAAAGCCCAAATCCAAGTTTTCTGGACCTTAAACAAGTCTTCTAGTCCACACAATGAAAGTAGACCAAGGTATGACTTTCCACAAACGTCACCAAATCCTGATGCCAAAACGTATAACAAAAATTGATTTCTTGGTGTAAGTGAGACATTAGTGAACGCCAAAGTTGTCACCACACCATTCAAAAGTAAGTACTTGCTAAACATACTCGAAAATAACGCAATAAAGGGCACTTGCGTCTTCCAGACCAAGGATAACATGTTGTTAGAGGAGAGTTCTGATTCTGGAATTTCGTTAGGATCTGATTCAACAGGGCTGTAGGGAACTTCTTTGTATGACGTCGGGTGACTGCTGGGTTTTTTTCCGTTACCTCGTTCTTCCATTGCTAGGTAAGAAATTGGAAAAAGGATCCATAGCACTGTGACCACCAGAAGCGAAACTTCAGGCGACAAACAAGCTAACATGGTCAGGCCTATAAAACATAGAGCACTTGTCAGTTAGTAAAAGAAAAAATGGGAGGGGAGGGGAGGGGAGGGGAGGGGAAGGGAGGGGAGGGGAGGGGAGAGAAAACGAGGGAATGTTTTCCTTCTAGGCGGCCTCTCCTATAAGCCTTGTAGTTTCCTGAGCTCTCCTCGTCACTATCTTGTGTATCTTGTGCAATAGCGGAGTTCCGGCGACCCGAAGGGCCGCCAAGCGGAGCAGCATACCTACAGAAACCCGTCAATTGCTTTTCTTAAGGGGGACTAACTTAACTACAAAATGAGGTAACATTGTTGCTATGGAAAGTTCCCAACCCTCATATCTTGGAAACGCTAACTTGCACAGACAAGCTGTCTGGCTATGTTTTTACAATCAAAACGATTTACAAGATTTTCGAATCACAACCATATTTGGTAAGTCACGTGACCAGAATAGAAAAAGGCCTAAAACTCGAGTGGCGTACACTTCTGGATACCGAAAATGGTGCCAATGGTTAACGATCGCCAAGGTGCAAAACTCTACGTATCAATTTTTGGAAATTCGCGTTTTTGTAAGATTTATGACGTCATAAGCACGCAAATTCATACCATTTCGCCATTATCCTTGCAGTTATGTATGTTAACAACAATTGCTTACGTAGGCTTGTAAAGAAGGCTGGAATATCTCCGAGTGGCAATACTTTCTCCAAGTTTTAGGGATTATTCTCTCTAAGGCCCGGTTGGGGCCTGGGGCAAGTTACGCATGCGCAATAGCAATTTATAAATTTTACATGTTCACCTCTTCGCACGTCTCACCAATATAGTGGCAAAAAGACCGAAAAACCGTGTTTTACAAATGCAATCCGTAAAAATTCCTAGGCAACAACGCTAAGTCTGTAGTTAAGTTAGTCCCCCCTTAAGGTAATCATGGCTAGCGGTGTTGCTCGCGGGCGTCACCGCACGACGACGACGACGGAGTTGCGGCCATGCTCCACCTGGCCAAGCTGACCAGTAGTTTAGAGCGTACGTCTTTGACACTGGACATCCATCATATAGCCAATTGACACCTGTCAAAACAAGGTATTCGCTGACCAGTGTCACGTGACCATATTGTGGGCTCAAGTAAAGACCTCATCGAGGTCAGCTGTTTTTTATATTGACCGCTGACCAGGTACTTGTTTTCGATTGGATCGCAGGCTCAAGCCAGGTGAGGGACACCCAAACCAAATCGCGCGCTTTCTGCGGCTCGTAATTTCACATTCAGTTGGTTTCTTCATTTTGAGCAAAACAACTTCATCTTCTTCGATCGAAGTTTGTCTTAAAATTCGCGTAAAAAGCAGGAAAATCAAGAACTTGTGAAAAGATACTGCGGAAGGTGAATGTTCAAGTGATAAAAGGAAGAGCGAAAGATTTTTCTCAGGAAAAGCTTCATACTTGGATCGATTGTGTGGTTAAAAACAATATAATTCAAACACTTCAAGGGCGTTCACTTTACCGCGGCATCTTGCATCTGACCAAGAAAGGTCACTTAACAGTTCACCAGTATTAATGGGAGGAACGAGTAGCTAAAACTCTGTGGAAGAATCTCTTTCTTTGGACAAACCGTTTGCTATTTTTGTTGATGCTTGTTTTCACTTTACGGAAGCTTGCGTATTTTCAAGTGGTAGAAACCTCTACAACACAGGACAGTGAGGTAAATTAAATAAATTGAAGCTTAACATTTGGTTTAATCCTTGTTACTTTTGTTCAGGAATAAAACTTGTATTTTTCTCTCGACTGGATATAAATAGCAATCATCTGTACTCGTTTTGGACGCAAAAAAGTAGTTGAATTGTTTGTTTGTTTGTTTTGTTACGTTGTTTTCTTTGCAAGCGAACGTAATAACAAGTGTTTTTACTCCGCTTGGCTTGGAAACCCTTCGTTCTGAGCATAATTATCCCACAAGAGCCAAAACATCATACCGTTTACCGAAACCAAGAACCGAAGCAATGAGGAGAACATTTTTCTATTCTACTATGAAAGACCTCAATGCTCTTAACTTAAATCCCACGGCCTCTTTTAACTCGATGAAAACTACTCTGATAAATAACGCTGCTCCAATTTATACGGTAGATAATTTTAAATTTAAAAGGCTTTTCTGATTTTTAAAATTTTTAATAGTATTGTTTATATTTTTGTGCATAGATTCTCCTTTTTACTTATAGGATTTTTATCTTAATTGTTGTAATTTTTACTCGCTTGTTTTTGTTTTTAGAGGGCCACTAGGGAGAATACGTTTATAGTAATAGGTGTTACCCTCTTTAAATAAAGATTATCGATTGATTGACTGTTTTTCGACCTCGGTGCTTCAACAGCGTTAAGAAACTTTTGCCCTTATCTTATTAACACGTCTTCGCAATGAGTCCTCGTAAAATTAAGGATTAAAGCCCCGGCTAAACCATCACACATTTTAATCCAACATCGTAAGTTGTCAAACATATATGTAACGTTTGGTGGCTAAACGCACAAACAATGTCTGACCAAGTACTAGACAGAGTGTGTCCACAGAACGATTTTTTGCTTATTATCGCTGAAATTTTGACTTTAGGTAGTTCATTTGGTTGCTTTTTACCGGCTGTGCACGTTTTGTTGGTTGGGGTGGCTTAACGAACAAACATTTCTTCGTAACGCGAAATGTTGGATGAAAATGTTTGATCTAGATCAAACATGGAAAGCCATTAAAAGCCACTTGAGAATAAATGCAATGTTGAGAGAGGTGGCTAAACGTTCAAACACGATGTTGGATGGAAATTTTTGATCGTTTTTGGATTGTTAAATTTGTTTTCGAACAAATATACGTGTCGTGTATTGTTTTCTTGTAATGTTTTAATGTTTTGAGGTTTTTGAACCGCGGTCAATTCATGTTGACTGCTCTAAACATAAAATATTGGCGCAAGGCTGGGGTGAAGCCGTGCGAAGTTGCTCAATACCAGTAAAAAAATAATAATCGTAGAGCTCCGCTTTTAGGCTTGGCTAAATCTATATATTACTTAAAAATATTATGAAGATGGAAAATAAATAAGTTGTCATAGTTGACATAAAGTAGATTTTAAAAAGACGTAAGCATACGATGAGACAGGCTCATTAATAATAATAATGATAATGATGATGATGATGATGATGATGATGATGATGATGATGATGATAATGATAATATTAATTAGTCTCCTTTTTAGCATAAATAGTTTTACTTTTTTTGTTTGGTTCGCGCCTTTATTCTTAATTGTTCTTGTTAATATCTCACTTTGTTACACCATTTAATGCTTATTTTCATTTTATTCCTCACTGTACAACTGACGATGGATGACAAGTGCCTCATCCGAAACATTTATTGTCTTCATTAAAAAATGAACTTCAAAAACATCGTATGGTTCATCAAAGCAAATAACACATACAACAAACTTTATTAATAACAATAAAAATTATGCCTATTTACAACTATCATCGACTAAAATTTTGATGAAATAAAGAAAATATTAAAAAATCCTAAAATAACAAATCTACAGACTCAACTCCATAATTTAACTTTCTAAAATTAGCGGACGCGCTATCGTAGGCAAAGCAATAATAATAATAATAATAATAATAATAATAATAATAATAATAATGATAATAATAATAATGATAATAATAATAATAAGTAAATTAATTAATTAATTATCCACTCCCCATCAGAGATAAAGAGACAGAAACAAATATCTCAAACAGAACTGAACAGAATGAAGATATGAATGATCATCGCAGTTATGAACACTAGTTAAGCAGTAGTGATAATAAAGCCTGAAAAATTTCAAGCTTGTACGGAAATCGAACCTACGACCTCTGCGATACCGGTGCAGCGTTCTAGCAGCTGAGCTAACACTGAGAGCCAACTGGGAGCTGGTCATTTTGTTGGTTCGTAATATACCCGCGAGTAATGAATATGTGTGAATATCATATATCTGAACTGCGCAGTTATGAACACTACTTTAGCAGTAGTGAAAATAAAGCCTAAAAAAATTCAGGCTTGTACGGTTCAAATATGATTTTCAAATATTTGTTCTCAGATATTAGTCACTCACGGGTATATCAGTTACGAGCCAACAACATGACCAGCTCCCAGTTGGCTTGTTAGCTCAGTTGGTAGAACGCTGCACCGGTATCGCAGAGGTCGTGGTTTCGATTCCTGTACAAGCCTGAAATTTTCCAGGCTTTATTTTCACTACTGCTTTAGTAGTGTTCACAACTGCGATGATCATTGACATATTCATTCTTTAACCACTCGACCACGCTGCATATTGTGATCCGCTGAGCCACATGCTTTAGTTGAATTAATCTAGGAGGCCCTATTAGGGTAAATCCCGACAGACGACACGGCTCTGGAACGGCGACATGGAGAAAATGAAATGACGACGAACTACAAGACCGCTTCCCTGAAATGGCGACAGCGACAAAAATAAAAGCAAAATGGACAGCGACATTCACGATTTTAAATAAGACAGCGCCTTGATGGTATTCGGGCAGAGTAGAATGTCGAGAATGAATTTGTATTTTCGAAAAGTTAATCATTCTGTCTGTCTTCTGTGTGGAAACACACTAAGTTACGACCCCTGAATTGCAGCAACGCATATTTTGTTGGAGAAACGACCTTAGAAACGCTCGCGAACTTTCCGAAATTGCGACATCGACATCAGTGTCACTGCAACAAATTCCGACAGCGACATGCGACACTTCCGAAATTGCGACATGAAAAGGTTTGAAATTCAGACCGGATACATAAAGACCCCCTCTAACAGGGCCTCATCTAGCCTTGAGTAACAACAAGTGTGACAGTTTTTTTAGACCTTATTTTTTAAAAACCTGATGCATAAACTGGCGCATAAACTGAATTGGGTATCGTCTGGTATTAGACATAAGGAAACTTAAGCAACGGTGGCAATGCAAACGCTCTCAAAATGGTTTTAATGAGGTTAACAATCGCTCTCCGCGTGCTTTAAAGTTCAAATGTTGTAAATTTGGTTGCCAGTCTTTATAAAAGAACAACTTCAAATGACCAAATTCAAGGTTTCAAGGTTTCTTCTTTGCAACTTCAACGCCGTTTCTGCAGATTTAGTTCTGGGACAGGTCACCCATACTGTAAATTGTGGCGCAGAATCACTACCACAGAAACTGCTCTAAGAGAGCTTTTACCACCTGAAAGGACTAGGCAACTACGTAAAAGGGCTCATAATTACATCTTACCTAGAATAAATACTGAGCGTTTTAAATCAATTGTGCCTTTTTAATACTGTAGTTTGATTATACTTAGTTTATTCTGTAAATTGAGCAGGTCTGTTGCTCTTTGTTGTTGAATAAAGACTATTATTATTATTATTATTATTATTATTATTATTATTATTAACAAGTTGCTCAGTGTAAGCTCTTCAGTTATTAATATTGTAATATACGCATATTTACCTGTGTAACATACAGGAGCCGTTAGACATGCGATTCCGTTTCCAAGAGCAAAGCTGTTCACTGTAGGTGTTCCATAAAAAGCTGTCAGAGGATAGAAGACGGATTCTATACCACCGATTCCAAATGACAGCACGCACACCCCAATTAACCTGATCCTGGGCTCTTGAACGAGTGATGTTATCAGCATTCCAGTCACAGAAAGGACAAAAATCACACCAGAAGCCACGGACAGCGGGATTTTTTGATGGAAATACGGATACAAAATAGATTCCAGACACGCCGGGCCAGCTGCTGCTAGTAACACGAGAGATGTTGGAATCACAGTGGCTTCCAAGATGTCTTGACTGGCAGACACACTGATGTTGAAGAAGAACTCATCCACAAAACCCAATGCGACAAAAGTCAAAATGGTTTTCGTTTTAACCTTCGGTTTGCTAAAATCGCGTGTTTCGTCTCTGAAGTTGTCGCCTTGGTTCTCCATGCTGGTTGAATGTTATTTGCTGCAAGGCAACATAAAAACCATCAACCTTTCAACCGAGATCCAAACATCAGCAGCAACTTTTGACTCTGTTGACGATCTTTAAAACCTGAACTGCTTACACTAAGGCAGTAAGAAGTAGCCCGCTTTTTCTGCGGTGTTACATAGAGCGGTTTTCAATTGAGTGTCGAAAGTAATTCTCGTTTTGCTTGGGTTTTGCATTGCTTCACTCTGTGATTGGCCAGGAAAACTCGCGCCACTTTCTCAACCAGTGAGAAGCAAAACCAAAACCAACAGTTAATATTCTGACGGCACGATGTAGAGGATCGCGTGTTCTCATGGGATGCTTCGGGACAGTTAAGGTGTCTTGGCGGAAGATTCTTGTCATTCTACGTCAGTCAGTCGTTCTGTTTGAAGTTTTTGTCTTAGTTTGGTTCTAGACCGTGTTTTCTAGCCGGATTTGTCAGCAACGTTTTTGCACCCTTTCCGCAGGGCCGGTGCCACAAAAATGTGGCATTCAGGTGTAACTCCCCCTTAGAATGCTTCCTCTGAAGTCGTTTTTTGATTATTTTATCAGTTTTCTTCTGGTAGAACGGTATAACTGTGCCTGTCCCCATTGGGCCGACCCTGCCGTCTTTTATGAACAACTTCAAACGAATATCTGGCGGCTTTGTCTGCAAGGCATCAACGTTCCATATATTCTCATTCATCTATTCATTACTCAGGGGTTTAAGTTATCACGAACCAACAAAATGATCAGCTCGACGTTGGCTTGTTAGCTCGTTTGGTAGAGCACTGCACTGTCATCGCAGAGCAACCTCGTTTTCAGGGTATCTCTTCTTCCCGTCCAGAGGGCGAGAATGAGGTTGATTACAGAGGTGATGGGTTCGACTCGGCCGTACAAGGCTGAATTTTTTTCTGCCTTTGTTTTCGCTACTCATACTTATATAGCGTGCACGTGCAGCTGCGATGATCTTCAATTTCATGTACAACTTCAATTTCATGTACAACTTCAATTGGCAAATTCAGTCTTCGTCATTAAAAACCCCAGTTTAGTTCAGACTAAAGCCAGAGATCGGTTTTCTTGGCATGCTCACGTGATTTAAGGAATGGCTTTTCACGAAGTATCATGATTTTCGACTTAAATGTGTTGCGCTTTTTATTACGAATACCTTAGCTGAACATTATCTTATAAGAACAGAACCATATTTTTGAGATGATCTTCTGTGGTTGTTCCGGTCGCATGATCGACCACTCCCTAATTTATGCAAAATTAAAAATATTTGGATTACAACATGATCACCAACGTTTTAATGTTGCTGAGCCCTCTTGAAACTGCAGCGAAGTAGTTGAAATTAAACAGGATTTTTTGAAAAATTTTAATTGCATGTGAAACAACTTGCTTGTCAAGAACTTAGCTACAATAGCTGGCAAGCTGACCAGCGCAGAGCAACCTCTTCACGGTCAGCCATACAAATTATTTATTTTTATTTCGTCTCACTAGAGATATCACTAGATATATTGTCATGCCTGTTTGATTTTTTTCACTTTGCTTCATGTGTAACAAACTCTTTTGACCTGATATTGCTGGAAAAGATGGCAAAACCGGACAAAAGCAATATTTTTCTTGACCCTATACAGGTTTGAAATTTGAAACTGGCATGGAATTTGTAGATAGCAAAAATTATTTACTTTCCATGATTTTACTTTTACCAGCTTGTAATTTGAGGCAGACAAACCTTCTATGCAATGAACCAGAATGAAGCCAATCTTGCATTTTTGGCAAAGTGAAACTTTGAAGATTTTTCTCTCTGCAAATAACCAGATTCAGTCCACAAGTTTAGGTTCATGTCATAGATCAATGCAAACATAATTTGTAAAAAAAATTGTTTCTTGCCTCACTGACTAAGTGTTTAAGCTCATTTATTTTTACCTAGGAAGCACTATTAAAGACATCTGACAAAAGCTTGTTCTGTTACCATGGCAATAAGAGACTCAGACATCATTCATGGCAATGAGTAGCATGACTTTGATTTGGAGAAAAGAGTAGTCTACGGTACCACACCACATTAACTCTTTGCCGACGGACGTCTGTATGTCTGTTTTTGCAATTTCCGGAGGGTAGGAGGTTAAATCGATATCCTTATTCCATATAAGGGAGACTTTGCTGGTCCACAACACCGAAGGTTCTATCTTTCCTGACACGCATGTCACGCTAGCTGCCGCTTGTTTTTAAGCGATCACTGCAGGTACAATTCGGTAGGTATTTGATTTATAATTGTGTTTTCGAGCCATTTGCCACCTCAGAAGACCCATGCCCGGCCTGCGTTGGTGGGTACAGGCAATTCTTTGAAAGAAAACAGAGGTGAAAAGCAATTTCACAGCAAGTGGGCCGCTGAAAGTGTTTGACCGAGCCACGGTTGTGTTTCTTGCCGTTCTGTGAGTGGATCCCGGAACCTGACCTGATAGTTTTGGCGGGTTTTGACTTGTAAATATAACGCAATCGGTGGAATATTATTTTTGTTAGCAGGACTGGATGGCTTGACACTTATAAAAAACATCTGAAAAGGAAATTGGCGTACTTCCATGCCGACGTTATACAAGATTTCCCCAGGATTCCTTTGGGTCACAAACGTGAAAATTACAAACAGTGAGAGCAACTGAAATCAAATAGCGTTATCCACGAACATGTGGAACTGATTGCAAGAATTGGAGTTGAAGTTGGCTGCAAATAATAATAATATAATAATAATAATAATAATAATAATAATAATAATAATAATAATAATAAATATTTCTATAGCGCAAATTAACATGTAGATATGATCAAATGCGCATTACAAACAAATAATTCAAATAAACAACACTGATAAGAATCCCAACTGGCCGGAGGCAAACCAGTTGGCTATTTACAAGGATGACCGAGGAGTTGAACCAGGGACTTCCCACAGCAACACCAGCTAGCGGCCAGAGTGGGATTTGAACCCGGGCCAACGCAGCGCCTTAACCGCTCGGCCATCCTGCCTCCTACTTTTAGCTTCAAGAGGAATTTTGTATTAAAAACTTCAAGACAAAGTTGTGCTGTCCAAGGGCATTTATTGGTTTTGAAAGAGAATAAGCGCTCATATTCAATGAAAAGTGGGAGTTTTGGTCAGTTTACGGGGTGATAAACTCTAAACAACTGATCATTTGGCAAAAAAAAAAAAAAGGTTCTTTTCAACCATAGTACGAGATTTGAGAAAGTTGAAGATTTTCAAAGCATCGGTCTATTTTCGACCCATATTTGGTAAACCCATCAGCAAAGGGTTAAGCAGTAGGGAAAATAACGCGTGAAGAAAATTCAGGCTTGTCGTACGCGTTTCGAACCCACGACTCTGCGATACCGTTGCAGTGCTCAACCAACTGAGCTAACAAGCCAACTGGGGCATTTTTGTTGGTTCACTACTGCTTAAGTCAGTAGTCGTCATAACTGCGATGATCATTCACATATTCATTCTTTAATCAGCAGTTCAAATATATGATTTTCATATATTCATTCTCATATATTCATCACTCACGGGTATATTACGATCCAACAAAATGACCAACTCCCTGATGGCATGTTAACTAGCTCAGTTGGTTGAGCACTGCACCGGTATCGCAGAGGTCGTGGCTTCGAATCCCGTACAAGCCTGAATATTTTTCAGGCCTTAGTTTCACTGCTGCTTAAGTAGATGTCATAACTGCGATGATCATTCACATATTCATTCTTTAATCCGCGGTATGATTTTCATATATTCATCCTCGTTATTGTTATTGATATTGTCTTATTATCTCCCCATTCAGTCTGGTGGCTTAACGCAAAATTTGAGACGGATCGTGACGTAGCGGACAAAAGTGCCAAACTTTGTGTGCAGTTTCCTTGGGATATGAGTATTAAATCCGGGATGGGTGCCCAAGAAAGAAAATAAACTGGGAAATACATTTCATCTTCACACTGCTCTGCTTGATAACCAGGCGTTTTGTCTCAAAATAGTATTTTCAGTTTTGAAGTAAAAAATGGCTAAAAATTAATGCAAGGATTTCCCTGAATGATAATTGCTTATTTTCCTTTCATAGAATGTTTCATAATCGCCTGGTTACCAAGCAATTGTTATTTTTATATACATCATAAGCCCTTTACAAAGTCTGTTAGGCAATTAAAAGATTGTATAATGAACGTTAGGATTTCTGTGAAGATTTTATTCGAAGGTCATCCACATTATGCTCATTAATGTATAAATGCATATTACATAAATGTAGGTGGTTACCAAGCTACGCTTTTGAGGGGTTGTTTGCAGCACAGGCCAACCAAGCTTAATGGTACGATCTGTATTTCATCATAATAACCAATATATGTTATTGTGAGTAGCTAGACATGGGACAGGTACTTTATTACATAACGTTTTCGTGACACGTTAGTTTCGCGAATGTTGCGATTTTAAAAGATTTGCAAAATTAAACTGACGCGAACAATAAGCGTCGCGATCATATCATGACGCGAAAATAACTGAGGTGACTCTCAGATGTCAATAATCAAGAAAGAATGAGACCTGCAGAAAATCGTATTTTTAACTATTCTGAGGCGACATCTTGATCCTCCTCATTATTATTTTCTTCCTCTGCTGCAGGCAGCATTTCTTTTGAACAGTCCTCAAACCGTCCATTTACTGGCTCCTTGTCGTGCTGTTCTGCTGGCTGCTTGAACCTCTCAGTGGCTTTTACGGTTGTTAATAAAATGAAGTAGTTTTATTTGATTCAAGGACAAGTTATAAGTTAAGTCTTAATCAAAAACGCGAAATTAAAATGATTCGAAATCGGAAAATTTCCGCAAAATTTTGAAATTTAAGTGTCGCGAAATAATTAAGTGCCTCGTGAAATCGCGAAAAAAAAACATGTCGCAAAAATTTCAATGTCATATTTAAGGTAAGTCGTAGAATTTCTCTGTAGTTCCATACACAGATCATAAATTAGTAGCTGTCCCATTTCAACTGCCAGAAACTTGGTACGTTAGAAATTTCTCATAGCAGTTAATTTAATTTAATTTAATTTACGCCGACTGGTTAGCTCAGTGGTAGAGCACCGGACTACCGTGCGGGAGGTCGCGGGTTCAAACCCCGGCCGGACCAACACTCAGGGCATTTAAATAATTGAGGAGAAAGTGCTGCCTTTGTAATGACATCTGCAAAAGGTTAGACTTTCTAGTCTTTTCGGATAAGGACGATAAACCGTAGGTCCTGTCTCACAACACTTGTTCCAAAGAATCTGTGGGACGTTAAAGAACGCACACACCGGTTCGAAAAGAGTAGGGGACGTAGTTCCCGGTGTGGTGGTCTATCTCTATCTCTCTTTGGCATTCATGTGTGGGTTGGGTGGATGGGTGAGATCAAATATGGACTGATAGCGGCTGCCAGGGGCGTCTTTACAGGCTGACGTCCGATCTCACCCTAGAGAAGAGCTGTAGACCGCCATGAAACTATGTGATATAAGCGGTAATTAAATCCATTACCATTACCATTACAAGTAATCGGACGAACCTTCCAAAAACTAGTGATATTTGAAACAGCGTAAAAATTGGGGAAACAGAATCCGGTGTATAGCGGGGGGCAAATGGACAAAAATACGAGACGGAATTATTTAACAACAACCTGTATCAACTATTTATTTCGAACTAAACACGTGACTGCTGTGTTTCAAATATGGGAAGAGAAAACGGGTACAGGTGGGTGGTGGAGGGTGTATATTTTCAGAGCTAAATGGTAACAGTAATTTGCTCTGTAAAAATATACTTAAATGAGCTCACTTAAGGTATGTGTTAAGACGGCATGACTGATAGTATAAAATCGATCAAAGTATAAAATATTTCATACTGATAGGATAAAACCAATCAACCAAATTCAAAATCAATCAGTCAGCTCAGAAGGTCTGCCATTCCCGTGAGAGGCACAGTGACCAGACCGGGTAAGAAGTTTTTAAGCAAAACGGTAAGTGAGATAAAACAGTTAAGCACGCAAAGGAAAAACCGTTGCAAATGAAATAACTGCACAATTTTAACGCAGTTAAGGGTAAAAACTCACTATCCATAAGTTTTCAATTTCTGAGCCATATTGAAACTGTATTCTTGCCGATTACTTCGACAGAGGTCTTGATTTAGGCCCTGTTTACAAGCAGGTAGGGAACCCTAGCAGGAGGGTTACCCAGCGCTTCCATTTCTTCTTCTTCTTCTTCTTCTTTTTTTTATCAATGTGTTTACAAAGCAGCTAAACAGAAAACATTTCAAGTGCAAGGTAGGTAAGCATCCTTCCCTCGAAAAACTTCTTCCACCAATGATCTGTACGGCTAAGTTTTATTCGTGATCTTCTTCGTCGATTCACTCTCACGTTTCAAATGTTGCATTCAAGTCATTCGCGTGAGTGAAGTATTGTATTGTAACGTGTTGTCGTTGTCTAGAAATAAAAAGGTAACATAACAGCATTCCATGACACTCGAAAGGAGCAAAAACACGCAGCATGAAAGGAGAATCGAAGTACTTAGCAGAACTCTTTTCTTGTCGACCATTTTGTTTGCGATTCAGTTGTCCTGGGTGCCAAAGTAACCCTGTATGTGAAATTTTGCCTGTTAACCCGGGCTATCTTTGACCCCCCTGCTAGGGTAACCCTATAGCACTAGATTACCTTCCCTGCTTGTAAACAGGGCCTTAATCAACGGAACGTTCACGGAAAGCGGTAGAAAACATTTTACCATTGGCAGATTTATGTCACGTGCTAGGCAAACAGAGTGATCATGTTCATTAGATCATGTTTCGCACCTCATCATTCGGCGGACTTCGACATTTCAAAGCGACGTTTCAGTTTCTTTGCCTGCGCGGAATAAAACATTGTTTACCTTTTTGCTACAATGTTAACAGCGCTTGTTCTAAGCAAAACAAAAGAGTAGCTTTGGAGCACCGTACTTTTCACATCGTCGAAAGCCAGTTGTAGGCTGAAAAGCATATTTGCATATTCCATGTTTACCTGGCGCTGTTACGGTTGTGAGAAAACTCGAAAGTACAGTGTATTTGATAGTTTAAAAAATTAACAGCAAAGAAAAGCGAGCGAAACTCAAAACAAGTCTTTCTCGGGATGAAAACGGCAACTGGTTGCCGTAGTTTAATACAAGGACCTCAGCGGAAAATACGCCTACCCGACCGTTCCGACTTCCTCCGATAAATTCTTGACCCCTCTCGACTATTCGCCCCTGAAAAATAATTTTGGAGTCCCTACAGTATTGTCCTTACAGTATTATCGTGCACAGGACCACCAAGCGCAAAGAACACAAGGAAACCAACACGAAATAAGGTGTGCGTTCTCCTTTCTCGAACGCAATAACTATTGCTCCCTTTTGAATGTTTGAAATTCTGTAGATTAAAAGTGTAATTTACTATTTTCTTGACATTAATAGTAAAATTCTATTTGTTTTGTTACTTACACCACAGGTACCCCATCATAGCTATTACATGAGATATTTGATTGCTTAATAAAATGAGAACGATAGACGATTGGATTGGGCACCCATCCTAGAATTGATTAACTAGTGCTAAGCTACATGTATACAAATTTTGGCACTTTTGTCCAGTCTGTCACGATCATTCCGCTAAGCCACCAGTTCGTCAGAGATCTATGAAATATAGTAAACCGCGATTTTTTCGTTATTTCTAGTTTATGCCAAAGAAACGCTACATTTTTAGTGCGCTGCGCGCAAAATTCACGAAGTAACTGGTTATGGTTGGGCAATGGACCAGGTTATTTAGTAACATACATTTTGTTCGAATGAAAGCCAATCTCGCATCATAAATTTAAACTAAATTTCGATAAAGACCTTAAGTTTCATGTCATGAAAGGTAATCTTCCGCTTTTGCCAGTTACTTCTCAGGAGCAAAAAGGGTCAACTAGCCATTAGGAAAACCGACGAAAAATTAAGAATCTTGAGAATGCAAACACATCAAACCGTTCCAGCGTTCACTTACGTATCTAAATCGCTAGCAAACTAAAACTGAGTTGGTTTTTTCGAGAGCGTATGGCAGGTACTTCGACTGATTTGTTTGTCCAACTAGTCAGCGAAAATTCATAACAGCCGGCACATGGAACAGCGACTGAATAGAACGAAATTCGGTGTCACCTAACTCGCTCAACTGTGAAATCCTAGAATGTGAAGAAAAAAAACATGCTAAAGGCCAGGTCAGGTTATCATTAGCGGGGTAAATCACTAGAAAATGTGATCGAAGTGAATAAAGTACGTGCATATAGTGAACTTACCTTGGAAGGTATGGGAATGACAATTAGCTTTCACACAAACAAACTACTCTGTCTCGCGTGATATGCTTGGTCACCGGAGACAAATGATTATGGAGCGTGGAAAGGGCGAGATCTAAAGACTGCAAGACAATGGGGAAAAAAGAAAAAACAAAACAATTACTGACAAAATGCGAAACAATCTAAAAAGGGCTTTACTGTGAAATCCTTGAATGTAATTACATTCAGTAGAAAATGCGAAAGAAGTGAATAAAGTAAACGTCTATTGGCTTGCATTGAAACGATACGGGGATGACGACATTCACATACAGAGACTAATTTGCATCGCGTGATTTGCTTGGTCGCAGGAGACAAATGATCATGGAGTGGAAAAAGGGCGAGATCAAAAGTTAAGACACCCTTCCAGGGATTTTTCAACTTTTGATACTGGCCATGTAATGCAAATCTGTTGATACTGCTGGAAAGGGCACCTTAAAATTAGTGAAATGGCCAAGCTTGAAAGTCACATAGATGTGACTATGATGACGTGACTGTGCAGATCTGCTAAATTAGCAAAAATATGATTCTACAAAGTCGAGAAATTTTAAAGACGTTTGTATGCTGGGGGGCACAAAGTTGCGCCTCAGCAAACATACGTCTGTGAAATTTCCCGACTTTTCCTTGAGGATCGGGTTTTTAAATGATCAGTAATATCATACGCCGTAAAGTGAAAATACCGGTTCTAGCGGTATATTTGTCCTTATTTCCAACGGGTATGAATAAAATCTGGAACATGGAACGTTCCGGAACATTCTGGAACATGCAAAAATACTTTCAGAAAAAGTCACTTGAGTAAAACAAAAAATTGAACTGGTTGCAAATTAAATAATCCCTGAACACAACAAGACGAAGATAGCTATCGTAGAAGAAGAGGATGGTGCACGTGAGAGAGTCGGGTCGTATTATGGGATTGTATGGTTCCTTTTGAGAGTAGATTAAGAGGTGTGGACGGCTGAATATTGAAGATGATTTATCATTCGAAGAAAACATCTCATTCATGATCGGTTTGGATGCACATTGCTTTCGGCCCCAGTCCCCCTCGCCGCGAATCTGGCGTGCTTTGCCAGCAGAAGTGTAGGCGTACTCTCTCCCTTGAAAGGTCTACAAAGTAGCCTCAAGCAAATAGGTCTGCGTCAAGTGGCGTGATTTTCACAGGGAGTGAGTTGATATAAAGGGTCTAATTATGCAAACGTGGATCACATTAACAACTGCAACACAATACAAAACATAAAGCTTTATTTAGACACGGTAATAGCACGTACGGTAGCACGTAATAGCCACAGGCTAATAAACTTGTGGCCCTGATAAATCAAATTAAATCAAATCAAATCAAATGTTGGTTTTTGGGGAGAGGGGAAAACCGGAGTACCCGGAGAAAAACCTCTCGGAGCAGAGTAGAGAACCAACAAACTCAGCCCACTTATGACGTCGAGTCCGGGAATCGAACCCGGGACACATTGGTGGAAGCCGGAGCGCTCTCACCACTGCGCCAACCCTGCTCCCCCGGTAAAAATATCAGTAACTAAAAATAGACATTTTGCATTATGTGTTAACTGCTTTACATATTTTCCGTTTGGGAGTCCGATGTGGAAAACAATTTATTGATACGTTTTCTAAAAATACACAGGGAACTAACTGCTCTAGCTTCCTCGGGAGACTGCTCCACTATGAGGCCCTGTTAGGGGGAGGGGGGTTCTTTATGTACCCCTCTGAATTTCAAACCTTTACATGTCGCAATTTCGGAGGAGCCGCATGTCGCTGTCGGAATTTTTGGCGGTGACACTGATGTCGATCTGAGACCTTAAGATCGAGGTTTGGCCACCTTACAGCAAACGGGAAACCGCGGTTTGCGGTTAGCGGTTTCACGTTAGCTGTCTGTCCATATTTGGGACTTAAGATTTGCGGTTAACAAATAGCTGGCCACCATGTTTGTTTTCAGTCATTCGTTCACTTCTATTTTAGCTGAGAAATCGTCTTAAAAATAACGTTTCTATGAAAAAGAATTCGATAATTAATTGGCGAAAGAGTTCTAGAAAGTAGTATTTCCTTTCAAATGTGGGATTGTGATGTTTTAGGGTGCAAAAAATCCTTGCTGTAAATCACTTACCTCTAGAGCGTGGTCTAGCCGTACAAACGTGAACCTCAAACCGCAACCCTGACGACAAGGCACTGGTCACGTGACTTCTTGGCGTTCGCGGTTCGCTGGAAATGCCGAAAAACCTCAATCTTAAGGTCTCTGATGTCGCAATTTCGGAACGGCTGCCAGGTCGTTTCTCCCAAAAATGCGTTGTCGTAATTCAGAGGTCTTAACTCAGTGTGTTCTACACAGAAGACTTACAGAACATTCCACTACCGTTTGGTGCACATTTGGAACAATTTAGACAATACTCTTAAAACTGCAAAATCGATTTCTACTTTTAAATTTTATCTGAAAAATAAATTGATTACTGAATTTTTAAATAGCACGTTATGATAGTATTTTAGTATCTTACTAGTGTCTTATTTTATTATAATTTTAACTTTAAAATATGCATATTGTATAGTACGTAGTGAGAATATTTATTATACGATTAATTCTTAATAGGTATGTTTATATTGCTTTTGTTCACCGTATTCTTTCCTTTTAATCGAATTGTTAACTACTTCTCTTATCTTAATTAGTTTTTAGTTGCATTGTCACTGAAAAGCCCCACCAGGGGAGTGTCAATAAACTATTGTATTGTATTGTAACAATTAACCTTTTGATAATACAAACTCATTCTCGACATTCTCCTCTGCCCGAATGCCATCAAGTCGCTGTCTTATTTAAATCACCAACGTCGCTGTCCATTTTGTTTTTATTTTTGTCGCTGTCGCCATTTCACAGGATCGGTCTTGTCGTTCGTCGTCATTTCATTTCAGATAGCCTGTGACGAGCGTGTTAATACTCTAAAAACCGTATATACAGGCCTTTTTCTTTGCCCTTCCGCAAGAAAGGGGCTCTCATCCAAGCGAGTTGAGAAGAAGCGAAGAAGAGTTCTTATCGTACCTATAAGACAAAAATAGTATTATTTTATAGGTTAACACTTTCTAAAGCTTCAGGGGATATTCTAACTTCATTTTTGGCAAAAGTTTGATATTTTATGGTAAAAAGTGCCAGAAAATCGGTCACATTTTGCACCAAATGGGCTTTAAATGTTCAAATATGCCAACGTACGAATACCGCTTTCATAGAAAAACACAATATGCATGATTTTTGCCTACTTTGGATCAAACTAAGCACATCACAAATAGCGAGAATTTATGACAGAGTTACTGGATTCTGGAAGAGCACATTGGCATGGAAATTGTCCAACAAAATCTGCTAGTTTTTGCAGAAACCTGTTACAAGATATTCAGAAATA
>JAEMWC010000478.1:0-57500 GCA_016490735.1 Pachyseris speciosa
AACTAAAACTAAACTAATCTTAAATATGTTGTTGTTTGTCAAGTACCCATTTGTTGAGGGTTATAAAATGTAGCAGTACAAATGATGGTGAGATGACTGAAGACAAGTGACAAGGACACATGGCTTCTAAAACTCTTAAAGCGGTGGAATAATCATCATCCTCAAATTTCTTGTTAAATGAGGTAGCTAAGCATCACTGTATGGCAGACAAAGTAACATTGTCCCTGAGTCAACTAGCCATACACACGCATGTACAACATGTACCTCTGATTACATCAAAGAGGTGATAAAGGTGGTCAGAGGGAAAAAGCCATCTGAACATCAACCAGGAAGGACTCTTAATAGTTTCTTGTCTATCTCGTAGAGGCTGTTAGATCAGCTCCATGCACTTCCTTTAGACACATGGTCAACCTGACACAAGAACCAACTGGCAACAAATCCATTATTCCAACTGTAAAGACTATGGTTGTGATGATGATAAGGATGCAAGTGATGATGAGGAAGAAGAGGACATTTTAGATGATGAGATGAATTAGTTTAGGTCAGGGGTATTCAGTGTATCCAGGCAAGAATAGTATTTAGGACCAAGCTAATATTACTACACTACTTAGCTTTAAGTAAAACATTTGAAGTGTTTTAACATGAACATGAACATGATTAGTTGGTGACTGTTACAATATTTCATATAAATTTGTTTGTATTTGTTGATAATTATCATTTTCACTACAGGGCAAACTTGGAAAGGTTGGGAAGAAAATTTGTTTCTTTATTTACAAGAATCTAACCTGTGTTAATATTTCCAAATTTATTTAGTATTTCTTGCAGGGTTCTTTTCAGTTTAAAGCCATATTTCCTGCAATATTATTATGGGGTTAGTTCTTAAAACTATCTCTGTGTGACTTTGCCCCTCTATCGAGTTTTGGCTACATCATTAATCCTTTAACTCATAATATTGAGCAACAATAAGTTTAGTTCTTTCATACATGCTATATGCTACTGGATAATATCAAAAAATGTTTCAGTGATCTCACAACAATATTTATAAGAACAATGTCTTCCACTTTTTCAAAAGATGTTAATTCTTCTAAGTGTTTCAAGACTGAATCAGTGAGAGAAATTGCAAAACCACTTGTGAGGACCACCCTGCCAACTGTACTCCTACCTAGTTCCCCTTACAATATTTAAGCTGGTATAAAGGTCTCTTAATTTCTGCCTGAACAATAACTTTGAAGGAGGTCTCATCACCCATTGGATTGTTGGATATATCACCAAGCTGATCACTGTAAATAGTCTCCATAAAGTTCAGGTCATCTGCAGCTCTTACAAGCTGGCAATCATCACAAGTACAGACAAGACTGTGAAAATCACAGCAGATGTATGCAGGCCCTGGGATAGCAGGAACTTTGTGGTCAAAGTAACTTAGTATTAATTTCCTTTTACATTCCCTTGATTGCACATAGTTTCTCATCACATCTGCCATGCTTTTTTCTTGATTTTGATATGTCATATGAATTGAAGTAAATATCAGCCCTGGCTGGAAGACCATCTCCCCCAGGTGTACCCATTTCTTGGGAGTACTCCTCCATTGTGAAAGGAACTCCAATATGGACAATTTGTTGAATGTTATTCAGCTGGCCTGAATGCGGACCTTGAACAAAAAAGTTTTGATTCATGCCCCTCACATTCTATTGAGGTGTTAATCTATTAACCAGTGAGAGAAGTCAGGTAAATATGAGCTTCTTAGCCAACAAGATACAGTAATAGCTAAAAAGTGAATACATTTTTTTGTCTATGTTAAGAAAATAATTTTAGTGCACCCAATCCCCCACCCCCAAAAAAGAAAACTTAATTTATTATCATCTCTGAATGTCTATCTTTGGTATAATGGAAGGAAACCGATGATTAAATATTTATTGTACCTAATGCAGCTTTCCCTCATTTAACTATTTAAGTGGTCTTACTAAAACATACACAGTAACTATCAGAATATTTAAGAAGCGACCAAACGCAAGGCAGTAAGATTATGATTACTTCGTAAAAATATGGCAGAGGTCGAATAAAGTAAGGCTGAAACAACTGAATCAAGTTTGAAGTTACTCTTTATTTTAAATAATATTATTTCCAAAGTATCAACATCGATCAGAAAAACAGCACGAGTATTTTTATACATACCACTGCAGAACTAAATGAGCCCCATCAATAACAATTGCTCGGACACTTTCTTGAAAATGCCTTTCCTTTAAAATTTTAGCCACGTTCCTGTTATCCACGAACACCTCTGGGTGCCCGAACAACAAACTGCATTTTCGTGCATTTTCAGGTAAAGAAACCTTATTTTCTCCATCCTCTATCACGACTCTTTGTATCACACAAACATTAAGAAAACGTTCCAGTTTTTTAACTTGGTCCTTCATTAACGCGTTCAACGGGGAAACCACGGTTACCACACAGCAGGTCTTTTGGCTTATACGTACTAGTATGAAGTTCTCCTTTACGATCGCGAAGGAAATCAAACATTGGTAAATCAACACTGCTAAGACATCCTTTTTGTCCACACAGATTGCCTTTATGGCTTCAAGTTGCTCCTGTTTTAATTCCTGCTCTGGCTGTCCGAGTTTTCCCAAAGAAAACCTAATAGCTTCGCGGAATATAGCTTCTGAGATTTGTGGTTCGGCAGCCATTTCTTAAATGAGTTCAAGCCTGCGCAGTTGAGCCGATAACAAGAATCCTGTCACGATGAAATGAATTATCCCAGAGTCTCTCGTTCCTCGCTCCGCTGAATAAGGGGAACGTGGCCTCTGGGAACGAGATTGTGATTACATTGTACTGCCAATATTTCATCCATTTATCCTTCGATCCGTGGGATTATTTTTCTCGAACTTTCCCTTCTTCTCAAACCTGTATTCCCTAGATACAAGGGAACGGAAGGAAAGCTTCAGAAGCTTACCGGGGTGGGGAAGGAAGAGATAAACAGCATGACCTTTGGGAAGCCGCTTTTTCCACCGAAAACGATGCATTACAAAAGCCCTTTTGTTTCAGCGAGCCAATCGTGAATTGCAAAAGGGGACGAATATGGCATACCGCTGCAACGTTTTTGTCATGCGAGTGGTCCAAGCTTTCATGTTCTTTATCCCACGAGCCTTTGAACAGAGTTGAAAATAACAACAGTAAAGTAATGACTCTGTTTAGTTTCAGTTATGCCAGCTCCTATCAATACATTAAATGACTCTAAACGAGGGGTTATATCCACTCCCTTTGCAGAGGTAAAGTAACTCTATGAAAATAATTCCCCAAATAGAGTTGTTTTAACTCTTCTTGGAGAGTTGCGATCACTCCATAATTACTCCCTAAGGGGAGTTATACTAACCCCTTAAAAATGACTCCACAAAAGCAGTTTATTTAACTCCACAAACGAGTTAATTTAACTCCACAGGGAGTTAACTTTAACTCCAATTCAGAGTTACAATAACTCCCACAGCGTAACTCCAATTTAGGAGTTAAATTTACTCCCCAGTTGAAGAGAAAACTCTTTTGCTGGAGTTAAAATAACTCTTTTTGGAGTTAAAGTAACACCGAACAAAAATAACTCCACTTTGAGGAGTTAGTTTAACCCCACTTCAGGAGTTAAAATAACTCTTTGAAAATTACTGTGTGGACACTACTGTTTCCAAACAGACAGCTAAAATACAGTGCTTTTCGCAGCCTTTCTCCTATTTAGAGCTGTTTTGAAGCTTCTCTGCTGTTATTGCGTTCACGAAGAAAGAAAACCTGCTCAAAAAGCCAGCCATTGTTTTCGCTTACAGAGTCGCTTGCAGCTCTTCAGACTTTGCGCCATTCAAAGGCTGCGTTTGATTGGCTCAATTTCAGTTCCTTTGTTAATTAACCAATCAGAATCGTCTGTTGAATACCTCTTTTTTGCACTGAATTACCTTTTTTCTCCATCATGTTTCCTAAAAACTTCATTTCTCTTAGCCAATCAGAATCGAGAAATTTTGTCATGTATATTATTAATATTACAAGACCAGAAAGAAAAGCTGAGATGGCTTGTTAAGGAACAAAAGACATGCTGGATTTTCTTAGGAGTAATTAGTGCCAATTTTTATTTATTTATTTATTTTTTGTCAATACATTCAGTCTATAGTAAATCGATATACAAGGTTCAGATGTATTCTACTGGTGCATAAAACCAGTGACCGGTTGAATACACTAGATAATTTCTTTGTCCACAAATAAGAAACTAGAAATGACATTAACATCCTCTCTACGTACACCATTCCTTTAATCTCGACTTCCTGCTTGTTAAGTATAAAGGCACAATAACAAAAAAAACAACAAAAAAAAAAAAAACACTGCTACTGTTTGTTATAATTATGTGTGATACCAAGATATAGTAGAGCGTATTGAAATAACTATATCCAACTACTATACCCCTAGTTAAGATAAATGCAACATACATACAACAATTATGTTCAAAAAACGATGAATGCGGCTAAATTTCTTTTCTCTAACGTCTATCAGCAAAACCAATTTAATCTACTCTTGCCTAACCGACTTTTGACTTTTAATATGGTAGGTAGGCTGGTTACACTTTATATAAAATATTCAAATCAAAGAGAGACACTCTAGCTCCAACAAAACTCGGCTAGTTTTCATATGGAGGGCGTGTTGACATATTAATAAACCTTATATTAAATTACTCAATCTAATATTAAAATTACTATTAATAATTATTACTATCACTACTTCTACTACTACTATTACAGATAGACAGTGCCTTAAAATTTTGTTCCTTGGTAGATTGTTCAGCACATAGTTTCATGTAACTATAAAAGCTAAGGTGGGGTTACACACATTGTTCGTGTAATTACGTAATTATTCGTGTAAGAAGAGGAAGCGTATCACAAGGGAATTACAAAATTTTGTCTATAATGTTGAATGTCATAAGACAACCTTACTGTGAATAATGCAATTAATTAATGATTGATCCCGTTAATCCACTTCCATCATCCAAAAATAATATTCAAAGGGACATTTCGTTAGTCCTGGGCCAGCTGTGATACTTTTTCTACTAAAAGACTAGGATAGTCAGCCACAAAAACGACACTGGTAAAAACATGGCTTTTCCCATGGTCATTCACAAACACGTGTTTCAGCGTATCCCCGCTGGACGTTAACAGGTAGCAAATGCCTTCTTTCTTCATCACTGCCCTCATCAGATTCCATTGCGTTCGATCCATTGTATTCACAATTTCCACCATTGCAATTGCCACTGGAATGAGCACCATATTTGTTAACAAGACGACAGAATATAGCAGCTAGCAATACAACAAGAACACAGGTATTTATGACCATCACCAGCCAAACGAAAATAACAGCATAGGTGCTGTCCAGTACCGAAAACCTCAACACCATAAAAGACATGGACAACACGAGCAACACCAGGGGCTCAAAGACATTCTCACTGAAAATGCGTTCCAAGACGACTTTTTTGTTGTTCTCGTGCTCGCTCGGATGACATCTGTTTTTAGAGGCTTCTTCATACGGCTGGAGGCACAAGTGGATGATTGCTGAAGTCATAAGAACGAGCCAAACTACAAATGTTTGCAAGGTGGACGACGAAGAAATCATTGACAACGCAAGGGCAAGAACCAGACGCCGGAAAAGCATAAAGATCTCGAAGTACTGACGGTATTTTGGTTTGTACGGTAAGTAAACCGGTCCCAGCCACACGTCAAGTTTCGTCTGTTCTTCAGGATTCATGGAGGTTCTCTTTGGAAAGAAACGAATCATTAGAAAGACAACAATCAAGGGAAACCCAATCACGTAGAACACAACCGAGACAACGCCAAGGGCTATCAGTTTGCTGTACATGTGCGAAGTGCATTCTATCCAAGGGGAGTTGGGCATGTAACGAACATCCTGATCACTGTGACATGGGCGTAGAATGGAAAGGCTCTGCTTCACAATTGGAAAGTAGCTGAAGCTAAGACAAAAGAAGGCGATTTGGCGACACTTGAAATGAACAATTTGCATTCTCCTATGAGCGGGACAAAATCTGTTGTAAATCAGCATCGTGATGAAATACACGCCTACCATGACCAAGCACACCACAGGAAGTAGGAGAAGAAATGCAAACTTTCCGACTGGAGTAAAAAGAGAAGGTAGATCACAAGAAAGAGAGGGAAAGTACAAGTTCCAGTAGCTGCTCAAGTAGCTTTGGGCCTTAACAACTCCTTTAGGCCAAACTTTGACACTTGAAACCATGAAATCCATGGTTTGGATGTAAAACATTGCTATGCTAATGAGAGAGCGAGCAGCCTTTCCTCGGTTACTCATACACAACACAAAAACAACCAGGTTCAATTTGAAAAGCCAAGCAGGTAATAACTCCAAAAGCATCATGAATAGCATGAGTAGAAAATGAATCGCAGTAACAACGAACCATTTGATTGGCGGAAGATGAAAATAGAAGTACGACCAGAGCAGAATGAGAAAGGACAAAGCAAAGATAGGAATAAACATGAAATAATAAGTTAAATCACCCTTTTTGCATTTGAAGCACAGTCCACCAAGTTTGTAAAATCCTTCTTGACAGCGATAGCAAAATCTGTCTGTGTTCCCTGGGTGGCAGACGCAAGAAGTGTTGCACGTCGTGATTAGAGATGACAGTAATTGATGGATTCTGGACGAAGAGTTGGTGTCCTTCCGTGATGTGTCCAGTCGACAAGTGCAGAAACCTGTTGGGTTGCATGCAGATAGTACCGGACACTGGACCAGGTGGGTGGCATTGCTGGGATCTGGTGATGGCCAGTAGCCAGCCGATACCTCCATGCTGCTAGGAAGCAGATCATCGGCTGCACTGCTGGCAAGTCGATGGCACGTCGCACCTCTCATACATTTCTTGCACCAACCATTGTCTCCGTAGAAACCTTCATCGCAGACGCAATATTTGTATTCGTAAAATGTTGGATCTAAGCGGATGCGACCATTGTTGAACGTGATTCGTCCTTCAGGGCACGTAAAGTTGTCTGCTTGAGCTGGTTTGATCATTTCAAAAAGTCAGGCTTAAAGACGTTGGACGAAGCGCTTGTCCCATCTCGCATAGAGGGATTTCCAGATATGTCTAAATATTGAAGAGATACCAGGTTTTGAATTCCTCCTGGAAAGCTACCTGTCAAGTTATTCGAGGAAACGTCAAAGTACGTCAAAAACGAAAAATCCTCAAAAAATTCGGGTAAAGGTCCATAAAAATTGTTACTACTTAAATCACATGTGGAAACTCTTTCCATGTAAAACACGTTTGCCAGTACAGGACTTGTTATGTCGCAAAAGCTTACATTTAAAATTGAAGGGCTATCAACAAAGTCTACACTTCTTGTAAAAAGTTCGATGAAGCTTGTAAAATTAATTGTCAATTTTCGATTCCCTGCAAGAGAGACGTGAAACGAACATTAGCACGAGCTGTAACTGGCCATGGTTTTCCTTCGTTGATTGACACAAACTTGTTTTGGGACAAATTGATCATTTGGGCTGTCGTTAGCATCACATCTCCTGGGATATCCCCTGTTAGTTGGTTATTGGCAAGATTTAATATACTTGGGAAATTTTTTCTTGGCATTTCTCCAGAAATTTCGTTTCCAGGTAACACTAGGTAATTTAGTCTCTGCGGTAATACACGAGGCAACTCTCCGGTTAGCTTAACTCCAGATATAAATAAATCTGTTATGGAGGGAATTGCGAATATGTCACTGAGATCTCCGTGCATCCGGCCAGGAGTCACTCGAAGGTCCAAGTACCACAGCTTTTGCAACCTAGAAATACTATTTGGTATTTGGCCAGTTAGATTGTTCCCTCCAAGACAAAGTACTCGTAGTTCTGTCATGTTTCCGATATCCTGTGGTAAGTGACCAGTGAAGCCATTGCCCTTCATAACACAGCCCAGGAAGTTCTGCAGATTTGTCATTTTTACAATCTCTTCAGGAATATCCCCAGTAAGAGAAGAAGCATTGAAAACAACGGTCAACAGATTGCTCATATTCCCAAACAGAAAGTCACCAATGCGTCCTCGAAGAGAAGGGTTCCCTGGTGTGCAGAGAGAAAATAAGTTTCTGATTTTCCATAGGCTAGAAGGAAGGAAACCTTTTAAGTTGTTGTAAGCCAAGACGATAGTTTTAATGTGCTCTGTGTTGCCGTGACAAGTGATACCATACCAGGAACAATGTGATTTGTCATCGGTTAAACTATTCCAGCCGTGTCTTTCGTACCACTCTTGTCCATTTGTTGAAGCGTATATATCTAGTAAAACTTCTCGTTCCTGCTCTGGTGTGAAAGATGTGTCCAAAGTAAACAGTGTAAAGTTCGTAACGCGTTTCAAACAATCTTCTCCCTCAATGCTCAGAAACAAATTATAATCTGGAACAAAAATGTGAGAGTTATTTCCGAGTGAAACTTAAAATGCAAGTGCTTACCATGCTCAGAGATTAAAGTGCACCTAACCCCCAAGTTTTTTTCTCCTAAATAAATCTATTTATCATTTGGAGTATTTCGGCGAAAGAATTATTGGATTTGGCTGAATCCTCGATTTTTTATGGACAGCCAAAGTCTCATTCAATTTGTTGCACAGCCGATTAAAAGGGATTCTGGGTCCAGGAGGTTGATAACGTCATCCCGGGAACGACTGAAAGACATCGTCTCAGTCAATCTCTGTTTTTGCAAGCGTTTGTTGAGGTCATCGAAGCTCATATTGGAGGGTAAAAGCCTGGCAGTGGTCACAATTGTGTTGAAATCATGCCCTCCTCGTCCTCGGAGTCAGATTCAGGCTATGTGTAGGGTGAATACCAAATTAACTTCATTTCTGAAGTTGAACTAGTACAGAATCGGCGAGAAGCTCGAAGGAGCCTCGCGGTTATGAAGACCAGGAATGGACAGCAAGACGTTGCGGAAGAAGGGAAGACGAAAAAGATTAACTTCGTTTATAACTGTTATCTGCCCTACCTCGTGGTTCTGTGTTCGCTGCTGATGAGCAAAAGCTTTGCTTTAACATTTCAATCGTGAACGACCGAGTACCCGTGCATCGGGCGTTCCTCCGGACCGGAATGGAATGAGGCGGAATAAGGCGGAATGACACGGAATGAACCAGGATGATACCGGAATGAACCGGAATGAACCGGAATGAACTGGAATGGACTGGAACGGGATCGAAATGAATCGGAATAAGCCGGAATGAACCGGAATGGCACCGGAATGAGCCGAAATGAGCCGGAATGGACCGGAACGGGGCCGGAATGAACCGGAACGGGAACAAAATGAACCGGAATGGCACCGGAATGAGCCGGAATGGCATCGGAATGGCACCGGAATGAACCGGAATTAGCCGGAATGAGCCGGAATGAACCGAAATGGAACCGGAATTAACTGGAATGGTTCTTTTAAAAATAACAGAGCTCCATTTAAATTTGTACTCTTTTTAGTGATCTTTTTTCATGGTATATTCCGCTGGTGATCCAATTAGAAGACTATTTCATGGACGGTTTTCTTGGCGGAATAGTTCCGTGTTTCAACCAATCATATGGTCACTCAGGAACATGATATCTGTAGCCATAGAAACATTTCAGCATTTCATCCAATTAGGAAAGCTCAATTTTTTAAAATAAATTACCAATCAGATTACGGAAGTTATAGACACCGCTTACTCTTTCATTCTGTCACGATCTCGGTCACGCTCTGAAATAAATATTTTCTTAGATGTTGACATTGTGGTAAAACAATGGAATGTGGTCAAGCGTTGTCTTTACTTATCGACAATGATATTCCTCATCGCAGAGTTCAATTCAAAATGGCGCAGCTGAGTGAGTCAACAAAATTTCAAGAAGACTCACATTCCATTTGTTAACTTCTGTTATTTGGGCATGGGTATTTCGGGTTTATTTTGGTCAATTCAGGTATCATTCCAGTATCGTTCCGGCTCATTCCGGTGCCATTCCGGTTCATTCCGGTTCATTTCGGTCCCGTTCCGGCTCATTCCGGTCCCGCACCGGTCCATTCCGGTTCATTCCGGTATCATTCCGGTTCGTTCCGTGTCATTCCGCCTTATTCCGCCTCATTCCATTCCGTTCCGGCGTTTAGTAACGCCCCCCGTGCATCGGGAATGGTAATCATGCAGCGGTTTGAAAACAAATGTTATTTTTTGTAAACGGCGCACATCCGACTTTACATCGGTATTTTTAAACGAACATCGGCAATTAATAATTGTGGAAGTGCCTATTCAAGGGAGAATCTTTATTTATGGTATCTATTTAAAGAAGGCAAAGGTAGATTTGGCAAGAGAACGGAAAGTGACCTCAGCCGACGCGAATTGCGTGACTTGAGGATTAGCTGAACTTCTAGTTATCCTCAGGCAATACTGTGAACGAAGTCAAGGAAAGGTAAAATAAAATAAATATAGCTTACTGCAATTGAGGCTACGTATCCGTCTAAAGTTGGTTAGAAATAAGCGATCACATGCCCCCCCCCCCCCCCCCCCCACCCATGAAATTTTGAAATATGGAAGTAGCCAAGACGTGTTTTCCTTCATTCGGAGCAGAAATGTGATGCTTTAAAAGCAACTGTTTAGATCCCAGAATTTTCCTTTTATTGGACCAATATGAACTCTTTCTTAACATTCTGACTTATATGTATCTAGAAGTCAAATTAACATGTTATAACGCTTGTTCTACATGCTGTCAGTGTGATCACTGAATCAGATCAATATCAAATTTAATTAACATGTTATAACGCTTGTTCTGTATGCTGTCACTCTTTAAACTGACAGCGATCTCCAGCGCTCATTTTTGGGCCTTGCTTCCGGCGGTCCGTAGACCACTGAAGTAAGTCTTCTTTTCAGCATTTATTCCTTCCTCCATGCTCTGATGCTAAAGTCAGGTTTATGGCTCTGGTCCCTACACTCCACGACAATAGAGAGCTTAAGCAACGACGACGGCGACGGCAACGAGAACGTCACAAAACAATAGGCTTGATGAGCAAAAACAATCGCTCTGCACGCGCGTTTCACATTTTGGTACATTCCTTTGTCGTCGCAGCAAAACAACAACGTGAAATTACCAAATTTTAGGTTTTGTGGAGAACGTGAGCGTATGACGATGAGCTCTTCTTTCTTTTTCCCAACTTCAACGCCGTTTCTGTTAATTTAGTGCCAGGATAGTTCGCTAGCATTTTACAAGTTAAAGAAGGTGGAATAATCGCGAGAGAGTTACGATAACGAGAAGTTAGATTTTCAAATGACATTTTTGTTGCCGTTGCCGACGTCGTTGCTTAAGCTCTCTAATATGTCCCGCTGAACTTGAATGAAGTGCATCAAAAACGGTCAGTCGGTAATGCTTTATAAATAAGCGATTTCCCATAGCCTGTAGGTAAGTTAACGGAAACATCTGTTTTGTTTTCTTTAACTGCACCTATAGCTGTCTTCTGGTGCGTATTTCAGGAAGAAAATTTGAATTTTGAAGAGACGCCATTTTGATCGTGAATATAAGACACGCACTCTGATGAGAACCAAGCTCCGATTGGTCAGATAAGGAAAAGGAATGCAGGTCAAAAGAAGGGAGCCGTTCGTGGAGAGGAGCGTTGCGTGGCGACCCAAAGAACAGCTGCGTAGCAGACTAAGCACAAACTGATCAAGGATTAAATTATATCATAAAAGATACTTTATTATGAAGAAACTTCACTAAAACAACAAGGAGTCTTAAAAGCTTGAGAAATAATAGTTTCAGCGTGAGAGCGTAAGATTGAATTTGTTTGCGTGAGTCTCACGCTCAATGCGTGAGACTTGAGAGCTCTGAGTTTTCTTAGCAGCCTACAATGTATTGATCAGTGACATGGGCTTCTGTCAGTGAATTAGTATGGCCTCTGAAATATATGATTGTTGTTGGAAACCGGTTTTATAGAGCGCTTGTGCCGAAGACTGTAGGACTCATGAAAGCCGAAAACTTTAAAGGAAGTTAGATTGATGAGTTAGATTGATGATTTAGATTGTAAAGGTACATATCGAGCAAACGATTATTTTAGCTGCCATCACATCCTGGACTACTTTGTGTCGCTGCGGTTAAATTCTTTGTGTATCCGATACGCAGCACACCGAATATCACGTTACATTGAAAACATGGTACACGCACATGTTTGGGTCGCATCGCTATACAATAAACCAGTTTTAAAGAGAAGATTTTTTTCACTGAATGGACTCATTGGAATTTTCTGTTTTCACCGCATAAAGGGCATAAAATGCTTGTGAGATCAGCCGACGGGAATAAGGAACAGCCGGTCTGTTTTTTTTTTTTTTTTTTGTTTTTTTTTTTTTGTTTTGACATCAAATCTTCTCTTAGGAGAGAAATGTTACATATCACAATACTATGAATATAAATTATCGGTTAAAATCATGTCTTATTTGTCCTCAGAGTTAGAATTGTTGAGCTTCCTTCAAAGGACTTTGTAAGCAAAACAGAACTTCGGTTCCGGCATGACGTCATACAAGCGCTGAACCCATTCTCCCCATAACTCGGTCGTGAGACAAAATGGCGGCGTTTTTGGTCGTAATTTCGAGACTTTACCGGGGCACAGAAAAGCGAAGATTCAACCGAATCAAAAGTTTTTTTGACGTCTGTGCTTCTAATTCAGAGACGAGTCATTTAAAATAAAAACAAAATTGGGGGGGGGGGAGGGGGGGGGTTGGTGCACTTTAATGACTCTGGTTTGGAAAATGGAGGTTTTCTCACTGAATTTTTGTAAAGTATTCTACATTTAACAATTACGAAACAATAGTTCCCATTTCGGCTCGAGTACTGTGCGCATGTGGGAGCTACTAATTGTGGGGCACATAGGGTAACTATTATTCTGGGAAAATATACATAATTTGTGTCAGTTTGACCGGTTTTCAACCGAGCGAATGCGCGCGGTCGGAAAACTAATGAACAATGGCAGGACAAGCCAACCAAATTCTCATTAACCTCGAAACAGTTCTTTTTGTTTGAACCGGTTAGAATTAATAATAATAATAATAATAATAATAAATAATAATAATAATAATATTAATAATCTTTATTTGCTTTTGTCAATGTATACATTTTCCTATTACAAAATATGTTAATCTAAACTAAATAAAAGCAACGAGCAAGCTAGGAAGCTAAATAGACCAGTAGGTTTTCTTGTTAGCTCCCTGAACAATTTATGTTCTAAGTGGCAGGTAAAATAATAATAAACGAAAAATATAATAAAAAGAAATTCAAGGAAGGATGAACTTATTTACATGAAGTATGTTACTTCATCAGTAAAACGAAATTTTATTTTATTTGTTGTTCAGAGAGTAGATAACGTTTAATTTTCTTAGAAAATGTGAACACACTTGAGATGTGATATTTCCAGCTCAAAGATTCGTCAATCATAACACCTAGATACTTTATACATTGCTTTCGTTCTATTGAATAAGAAGACCCGTCACTATTTATTAGCATTTGGGTGTTAAGAAGAGCGAAATGGTAAGTAAGTAAGTAAGTAAGTAAGTTAGTTAGTTAGTTAGTTAGCTAGTTAGTTAGTTAGTTAGTTAGTTAGTTAGTTAGTTAGTTAGTAAGTAAGTAAGTAAGTAAGTAAGTAAGCTATCAGAATTGGTATAAGTATCGGAAAGCGTTCGGAAATGAGATCTGCCAAGTGTTATTCGGGTATTATGGAGGTTTTCCCGCCGAAATGTGCTCTCTGAATCGAAGCGTTTGCTGACATCCATGACAATCGAACCAGCCATGTACTTCAAGATCTGTCCAACAATAACTCTTTTATGAGGTCAAATAATGCCCATGTAAACAGTAAAAAAATGTCTTTCGAGACACAAACCGTTTTATTTCAAAACCCCAAGAAATCTCTTGTTTTCCCTGAGCCGGAGTTGTGATACGATACCCCGAAGGTAAGAAGTCTTTTGGAAAAATTCTCGAATAGGAAATGAGCCTTAAAATCAGCGAGAATTCTTTCCTCAGTGTCAGGACAAAATGACAGTAGCATAAAGAATACAGATGCAAATGCATTAAAAGACTTAAGTCCAGTTAGGGAAAAATTTTGTATTGAATAAACTCCACCAGAAGTGTGAATCCGCAGTTAGGCTTATTATTTACATTGATGCATAACGTAATACAGAAGCATCCAACGACAAGTTTCGGTAGATATATACACGAGTCCGCAAATGATCCCAGGACTACAAGTGATCACCAAATTGGACCGCAAATGGTAAAAAAATAAATAACGAATGGCTTGGATGGTGGATGGTGGATGGTGTGGATAGGGAATTGGTGTGAATAGCAATTAGAAATGAAGCCATTAATTTAAGGTAAGTATGAATATGTGAACGATCATCGCAGTTACGAACACTACTTAAAGCCTTTTTTTCATATATTCATTATCACAAATAAAGTAAACGCGGTCGCACAATTTGTGCAGCTGATGTGAAGCAGTCAATCAATGTTTTCACACCAGGATACAAACCTACCTTATTTTTCCTTCCATCTTTAGAGATCTTCATGTTTGTTCTTATCTTTAACTACAATAATGCTCACAATAAAATTAGAAGGAAAAAAAAGGCACTTAAGCCATTTTCCGAGCACGTGGGATGCGCAGCTCATACGGTCTAGATGATCTTTGACCCCTGCTCTGATTTCAACCACATCACCGTGCGTTTTTCGCCTGTTTCTGGCCAGTTAGCCTCCTTCGCAGGCGCAGGCTTGTCACGTTCGTGGGGGAGGAACGCGTGACAAGCCCTGAAACGTCTACGTAGGAGGGTACTGCCATTTAGCTGATAACCCATGAATATGAGGAGGAAACACTTCTGGTATTCTGGGTACAATTTTTAGTGAGAGTGCTCGGTGAATAAAAGACTTTCATTTCAAAGGGCAATTAAATTAACTGCGAAAATTGTTTATTTTAATTATCCGTTATCCTTGTGATTTAGAACCTGTTTATATGCGTTTTCCAGCCCAATTAAGCGGCTGGCCAACCTGCCGAGATCTCGGCTCTCGAAACCGAGACCTCGGTAGGCTGGCCAGCCCGCCTTCTTATATAAACACAACCAAAATTGTATGAAGGCATGAGTCGAGCCGCCCCGCAAAGGGATTTGCCGAGCCAGCCCGCCTAACCGCCTAACCATTGATCATATACAATAGAAATGAAATCCGATCATTGATAAAAGCATGTTCTCGAACGTTCTGGGATGTTCTACACAATAAACAGATGGCATCAAGCGAAACTCGCAGTCCAAGATCAAAAAAGGTGTCTTTGCAAAATCAATTACTGTACTACGCAACCGTCCTGAAATCCACAAACTGACAACATCACGCAGTGTCACAGTTTTCCGCTAAGAGGGAGAGAAAAAACCTTCGAATATTTCTTATAAAATGGTACAACCTGTTCTTTAGTATGTCGTTTGTTATATCAATCCATTCCATTATTTATTTATTTATTTATTTATTTCATTATATATATACATATATATATATATATATATATATATATATATATATATATATATATATATATATATATATATATTCTTTTTTTTTTTTTTTTTTTTTTTTTTCTTTTTTTTTGCTCGGGCTCATTTGCGATTCAGTATGGGGATCATTTGCGGTCCAATTTGGAGATCGCCGTTTCCTGTCCGGGATTTTGCGGACTCGTAGGTATATCTGTTCGGGGGAGAGTAGTTCACCTTTTGCTTTTGGCGTCGATTAAACCCGGATTAAAGACTGCACTCGGATGTTCGTAACTGAAACGTGGCCTGTGTTCCGGTTTTTTGGGTTGTTCCGGATTGTTTGGTGATGTTCTGGTGATACGGTGTTTCAAAGTAATCGGGGATTAGCCGAGTGCGGTCGATATGTTTGTTAGCTGTTAAAAAGGGGTACAGGTAGCAGTTGAAGGGGACTTTGTTTTGTTTTGTTCTTTGGTTATTGGGATAGATAACTATGACTTTAGCCTATTGTCAACTTAAGAGTTTTTGCGTAGAGCGAAACCTGTATTTACACTTTGGATGAAAAGGTCTTGAAGGCTAGTGATATATTATGCATAATTGTGAGGAGGCAGTGGTCGGAGTCCATCGGGCGAGTACATTTGGTGCACTGCGGGGATAAGCGACATACGCGTGTGAAGTGTCCACAAGAATTTCTCTTACGCCTCTGCGTATTTAACACTGAGAGACAGAAGCTCATTTGCCATTAGTATGTATGAGCTAGCTTTTGTGTGGCCATTGTTGTTGTTTCATTGTAAAAAAAAGAAGTTGCATTTTTTCTTACAGGTTATGCGATTGAACAGCAAAATGAACTCACAGAATCGGGCACCTGGTACCACGACTGTCACAGCATACGAACGAAAACATCTTGATTTTAAAAATAGTCTAGTCGACGAGATATGAAATAAGAAGGTACGCCTTCAAAGAGGGCAGTCTTTCGGTTGTTGAAAAGGCGTGTTTATAATATGCCTTCAGGGGCCAGAATTTTTTTCCAACGTAACAAAACACGCCGAATATTGGCGAAAGTGCCGTGTATTTGGTAACTAAAAAATGACAGCAAAGTAAAGCGAGCGAAAGTCAAAACAAGTCTTTCTCGGGATGAAAACGGCAACTGGTTGACGTAGTGTTCGCAATTACTGTTCTAGCTATAATGTGGGCTTACTGTTGTACGTGTGCGTGTAGCTATAGTCTGGTGTGGTTATCAATGAATCAGCCCAAGTTGAAATCCTAGCAAATATTTGGTTGAATCACACGGGGTTCATTGAGTTCTTTGAAAGTTTAGATTTGTTCGAGGTAAACTGCGAAGTGAGTAACATTCAAAATAATATTAATGGTAATATCCAGAAGATCTCGAGTTGAAGGAAACGTTGATCCGAAAAATATATATATTAACCAGTTTGTTGATAGTGGAATCTCCAGCAAGTTCAGCGGTAAACTCGCTTATTCGATCGTTCCGACTTTAAGTTCCTACTACCCCCGATAAATTATCGACCCCTTCCGACTATTTGTCCCTGAAAAACATGAAATGGGGGAGGCTATTTTGGTGTCCTTACAGGAATGTGATATTTTTTCGGTATTATCGCCCACAGAAACACCAAGCGCAAGGGGCGTAAGGAAACCAACACGAACTTTGTGCGTTCTCCTTCCTCAAAAGCAATAATAATTCGGAGATAACGCGCGCTCTGATTGGTTAAAACAGCGTGCTTTGTGAAGTACGGCTTCTAGATACGTTGTCACGTCATCGACCCAAATGAAGAATGACCGACCAATTTCCGAATTTTTCCTTCGGTTTTCATTTTGACTCAGAATTATTTTCCGACCTAGCTGTTAGCCTCAATGGATTTGGAAGATGCTTCTGGGAGTTACACCATTAGCAATCTTCAATCGAAGTCATTATATGAAAGTTTTGTTTCTAAGATATCTACTCTGACACCAACAGCTCGGAAGAAATACAACGAATCTTTCAACACGCATACATCTCAGTTGGACTGGGAAAAGATATATTTACTGCCTTTTAAAGCAATATTGGATAAAATATTAAGAGAATTCCAATAGAAAATTTTAAACAGGATCTTGTACACAAACAAGACGCTGTTAAGGTTCAAAAACGTCGATTCCCCTTTATGTGATTTTTGTGTAAAGGAGTTAGAGACCATAGAACACTTCCTCTTCCATTGTACAAAAAAGCGTATTTTTGGGACGATTTGAAGGTTTATTCTTTAAATATAACTGTTAGCTTTGACGTCAAGGATGTTCTTCTCGGGATTTTAGATACGAGCAATACAAGCATCCTAGTGAACTACATTGTCCTTGAAAGTAATTTTTTTATTTACCGCTGTAAGCTGAATAAGGGCTCTCTAACCTTAAGATTGCTAGTCAGTAAATAAAAAAAAAAGTCTTACAAACCGAACGTTTTATTGCGAGAAAAAACAACAAAATCCACTTCCATGACAAAAATGGAAACCTCTACTCCCATTAATACAACAGTAGCTGTTATCCTAACTTTGTTTTCTATAATTCCCGTACATTTTATTTTTATTTAAATTTAACTTTGTTAAGTAATTCTTGGTATTGTAGTGTAACTTTCGTTGTAGTTTGTAGATTTTAAGGAGTTTAACGGATTAAAATGTACAAAAATGTTTTAAAACACCACCAGACAGTTGACACCCCACAAGGGCACTGAAGGTTGCTGGGGAATTGTTTTGGTGTCCATCTACTAATTTTCCACTTCAGATTCCAATTTCAAACCTTCATTAAATCTTCAATATTCCTAATTTTCCTAAATTTAACAGATCCTTCTAGAAAAATTATCTCTTCCCAAATATGCTCAAAAATCACCAAAAGTTTACAAAATATCCCACAATACAGCTTCGTGTGAAAAGCTTAGGGATTTTAGATTGCTTGAAACGCAAACGAGATATTTACGTCAAATCCATGTCAAGTGACGCAAAAACGGTGTTTAGGTTAAGTTCTCCCCTTAAGGTGATCTGTATAAGTATTGTAATCTTTATCTATGTCTATTTGTACATTCTTGTATTATAAACCTGTAAAGGAAAAAAATTAGATACAAAAATTAAATAAAAGCATGACAGGATGCGAAATTCCGCAACAAGTAACAGCGAAGAGTCGAGAAGTAACAACTTAATTAACATGTAAACATGTCAAGCGTCGAAATTAACGAAATTATAACAAGAGCTGAGAAAAAAACAAAGAAAACACACAATAGGCTGTTAGAGGTAAGAAGGTAAGTTAAATGCTGCCAAAATGTCGTATTGTAAAACTCTAAACAGGATAGGACTAGTTCACAATGCTCAAAAGGACGGTGGATACGTACCACATGACGTTTACACAATATATTATATAATTAGGTAAATAGTTCGCGCGTTGTGGTTGGTTTCTTAGCTATGATCTATAAGAGGATAGATGTACAGATTACGTCATCACGACCCGCTTTTTTCCAGAAATGTGAAAATAAACAAGTTTTTCGCTTGCATTTTGTTTCTTTATGATATAAAACAAATAGATTCCATGTTGCCGTGCGTCTGTTCAGTAATAGATCATAGAAGACGTTAAAATGTGGTAAAAACATCAGTGACACACTCGCCTGCGGCTCGTGTGCCACTTCTTTGTTTTTACCACATTATGACGTCATCCGTGATCTATTACTGAACAGACGCACGGCGACATAGAATCCATTTGTTAAGTATTTCATATTATTAGAGTAGTCACGTCATACGACAGCAGAACCCCATTTCTTAGGCAAAAAACTGAGAAAATAAAGATCCAGTAAGAAAAGGAGAAGCATTCTAGGGTTTAGCTCTAACCTACACTAATTACACCTAGGGCCTGATTTGGAAATGGTTAGCTTTCATTATTGTGATGGACAACTCTATATAATTATATTAAGAATTACCTCCTCAGGCATCTTTACCGAGTTGGTGGAGTGGACATGGGAAGGACAAGATAAGCAAACGACCCTTGTTCGAGGCCCGCTCTATACACTTAGTTTTCTTCTCTTTCTACTTTAAGTATAAAACTAAGTTCTACTGTATGTAAGTTAACATGAAAGAAAAAAAAAGGTCTTTTTGAACGTTGTGAACGAGTGCTAACCAATTAAACACGGCCAATACTTGATATGGTAAGCTTAATTAGAGAGCTAAGACACACATAAACAGCTCACAGTGGTATCGCTTTACGCAAACAAATTTACCACTGTATTTAAATGGCGAAGAAATCCAGAGATAATGACATTTTTTCTGAACTTTGTTAGTGCTAACAATTTTTTTTAAGTGACATGCAGGATGATGTCAGACATCAAACGTTTTGCGTTATTGGAAGTCTATTCTCATCATTCAACTAAAAAACGGCGTTAGTGTTTGTATATTAGCACTATAAATTGCCACATAGTGTATATGGTTACCTGTAGGTGTTAATGTATGTTTATGAATATGCAAAAATAGTTAATGAATTTGAAAGGAACGAAAATAAACGATGTTTCGTTCAAATAAACGTATTTTGACATTAATGAACCTGATACCTGCGCTACTGAAAGTATATTTTCTGGTAATGACCAGCAAAATAGTGTATTAGTTTATGTACATTTTGTGCTTTTCATACTAAAATACGATCCTAGGAAAGCAATTTGGTTCACTGCTGTTTATTTGATGAGGAAAGTTAAAAAAAAAAAACAATAAAGAAATAAAATGATTACCCTTAGGCAATAAATCAAGGAAATACAGTGCACCTCGATTTGCCTAAGTTGATGAAAGTCTAGTTTTCCTTTATGGTACGATCCTTCTCAATTCAGAATAACTTCTGAATCGTTTTCTCTAACACCTCCAACACTCATCCGTCATCAAGTAGCAGACCATGCTCTCTATTCTGAAACCTGCGATCAACTCTATCTTCGTTTCGCTTACCGTTCGCCATTCCAGTGGGAAACACGGAAGTGGCACCAAAAAAATGATCTTAGAGTGTCATGCTGCAAATCGGTCCTGATAGCGGAGTATGTATTCTGCATCTAACTCTTAAACGCTTGTAATTTGCAGTAATTCATACAATTGTCCCTGCTGACTGCTCGTACCACTAAAGCTGATAAACCAGATTTCGGTTACTTACCGTAAGTGTCTCTGGGCCACTGTGCTGATGCCTTGACCGATCCACCCTGAGCTACCATCAGCGCTTGGCAAAATATCACGCTTAAAAGAGCAAACATCCACATCTTAACTTGTTGAGAGATCAAAAGCTAAGAGCTAGTTTGTTCCACATTGGGCCGTAGTCACTTGTCATGCCAAAGCGTAGTTTGGATTTCTAACTCCAGTATTTATTAGTTATGTAATAATCGATCATTCGCTTTACTAATTACAGGTCTCTGTTTAATAGAATGGTTATTTTAAGAAATGACGAAACGAAAAGATAGTCTTAAGCGACGCATAAATTAAACCAAACAGCTCCCCTGAACCAAAACGGATAATTGTTATGAAGACGAAGTAATCCAGTGTAAACAGCTTACTCATTTTGCAAGAGCAGCGACCTGATTTTACTAAGCCTGACAATGATCAAACTTATTATTTGAACCAAAAGGCTGCAGTTAATTTTCGAAGGTAGTAAGCGAAAATGTTGTTTTGAAAGTGTAATCATAATTATCGCACCCATAACCATGAATAACGAGTAACGGAAACAACTGAGACGAAACCGAAAGCAATAAAGCATCAGATTAAGTCTTTTCTGTGTGTGTTTAATTATTATTATTATTATTATTATTATTATTATTATTATTATTATTGTTATTATTATTATTATTATTATTATTATCATTATTATTATTATTGCACTGCTTGTAAGTAATCCTTTTTCCACTCCGTTCCCTTAACTTAACGTTGTTTAGGGTCTTAATTTGTTAAGAACAATATGCTTGAAGGTTCAGGCACCTCAACGATTATCAGCAACAATTAACCACAAAGTAAACTTTTCATCATCAATACTGTCAAAATATTTTTAGCGGACTGACTGCATTCGTGAATGTTTTCGCTTTACAGATCACGATGATTAACAACTGCACTAAATACCAACTTGAAAACTTCTGTTCAGATGTTGCTTTGCTGTCTACTTCGTGGCTTTAACTGCAACACTTTGGATTCTCGGTCGACTTGGCAACCCTTCCTCTTAAAAGAGAGGTAACAAGGGCACTCCTTTCAAGGAGAACATACCAGCCAATTTCATAACAACTAGATTCTAAACCCTCTGAAACTCTCGTTCCTAATTTTACTTTCAATGCATTTACCAAGTCACCATTGGGTGCCATTTTAACAATGTTTTAGTTCGAATCTGTCGCGTAAGCAGCGTAAGCTGGCTATATGGGAAATTTCCCTCCTCTGTTATGCTAATACTGCTTTCAATGACAAGCTTTAAAATTTCATTTACATATTACCATGCATCACCTTACATGTTGCATTCATGTGTAAAACGTAACCCCAAAAGAGCCTCAGCACTAATAATTAACTGCTCAATTCTCCTTACAGTATCACGGTTTGCATCAATACCTAAGCAAACATAAAGCTACTGAGAAGATCATAAGGAAGGTTTCGATAATGTTGTTGCTCTGTTGATTAAAGGTATAAAAAAAGTATGTTTTTGACAGTTGGCAATTAAATATTCGTAGCTTGTTTGCCGTTTAACATTTATTTCGACCAGACACCCTCCTCGAGTTTAACTTGCGCATTTATCATTGTGTGCTGAAGAGTTTAAAATTCTTTAAGGCCGCGCAGGCCATGTTGGTGTTTCAAACTAAACTACTGGGCAAAACCTTTGTTTTAGTAAACCGATATGGCCAGGAGTCACGTGAATGAAAACGCTCTATTGCTAATTGCACTTTAGATTGAAATATCGAAGTACGTACTTCTTGCACATTTCTGAATACGTTAGCGGACTCGTCTTCGATCTTCGGAGACTGGTAATACTACAAGTTTTTGTATCCGAGTTTTCATCACGGATACAGAACTTTCAGGTACTGATACACCAGGGAGATAAACGTGGTATGCTATACTGTGATTTGACAGTAGCAAAATTACAAAAACAGACTTCACAAAGACGATCAGACGCTTCAGAGTCTAAATTTCACAATTTTACTCCTAAGGAAGCCAATAACTATCAACAAGTCTTGAAACTGGGACATCTGCTTCTGTCACATCACAGAAGTGGTTATCCTTTATCACTAAGTAATAAAACCATTTACTTTACTGCGCTTCTCATTCAGAAAACTCGGACTCACACATTGGTTTTTGCCAGTTGTAACTTAACTCACAACCGCGAGTATCATTTCTTAATTTCATTTCCGCAGTTCATATATGATTTATTTCAGATATCATTCACACTCATTTCTTTCAGTGGTTTCATAGCTCAGTTGGTAGAGCATCGCCCGGTATCGCGAGGTCACGCCGGGTTCAAACCCCGTTAAAATATTTTAAGAAATACCTCCTCAGGCATCTTCACCGTGTTGGTGTAGTGAACATGGGAAGGAAAAGATAAGCAAACGACCCTTGTTCGAGGCCCACTCTATATACTTAGTTTTCATCTCTTCCTTCTTTAAGTATAAAACTACGTTCTACTGTATGAAGTTAACATGAAAGAAAAAAATAGGTCCTTTTGAAGGTTGTGAACGAGTGCTAACCAATTAAACACGGCCAATACTTGATATGGTAAGCTTAGTTAGCGAACTAAGGCACACATAAACAGCTCACAGTGGTATCGCTTTACGCAAACAAATTTACCACTGTATTTAAATGGAGAAGAAATCCAGAGATAATGACATTTTTTGATGAACTTTGATAGTGCTAACAAATTTTTTTGAGTGACATGCAGGATGATGTAATGGCCAGCAAAATAGTGTATTAGTTTATGTACATTTTGTGCTTTTCATACTAAAATACGATCCTAGGAAAGCAATTTGGTTCACTGCCGTTTTATTTGAGGAAGAAAACTAAAAAGCAATAAAAAAAAATAAGAGAAGTTATAATAAAATTATTACCCTCAGGATATAAATCAAGGAAATACAGGGTACCTCAATTTCCCTAAGTTGATAAAAGTCTAGTTTTCCTTTATGGTACGATCCTTCTCAATTCAGGATAACCTCTGGATCGTTTTCTCTAACACCTCCAATACTCGTCCGTCATCAAGTAGCACATCATGTCTCTATTCCGTAACCTGCGATCGACTCTATCTTCGTTTCGATTACGGTTCGCCATTCCAGTGGAAAACACGGAAGTGGCGCCAGAAAAGGATCTTAGAGTGTCATGCTGCAAATCGGTCCTGATAGCGGAGTAATTATTCTGCATCTAACTCTTAAACGCCTGTAATTTGCAGTAATTCATGCAATTGTCCCTGCTGACTGCTCGTACCACTAAAAATAAGCCATGATGCGGTTACTTACCGTAAGTGCCTCTGGGCCACTGTGCTGATGCCTTGACCGATCCACCCTGAGCTACCATTAGCGCTTGCCAAAAAATCACGCTTAAAAGAGCAAACGTCCACATTTCAAGTTGTTAAGAGATCAAAAGCTAAGAGCTGGTTTGTTCAACATTGGGCCGTAGTTGTTTTTATGTCGAAACGTAGTTTGGACTTTTAACTCCCGTATTTATATGATAATCGATCATTCGCCTCACCAATCAAGGCCTTCGTTTAATCGAATGGTTATTTTAAGAAATTACGAAACGAAAAAATAGTTTTAAGCGACGCATAAATTGACTCAAACAGATCCCCTGAACCAAAACAGATAATTGTTATGAAGACGAACTGATCAAGTGTAAACAGCTTGCTCATTTTGCAAGAGCAGCGGCCTGGTTTGCCTAAGCCTGACAATGATCAAACTTATTATTTGAACCAATAGGCTTCAGTTAATTTTCGAAGATAGTAAGCATAAATGTTGTTTTGAAAGTGTAATCATAATTGTCGCAACCATAACCATGAATAACGAGTAACGGAAACAACTGAGAGAGAGATTATTATTATTACAAGTAAAACCGGAAATAACAATATATAATTATATATCCCATAAAAAGGTAGATATAAGGCAAAGAAACAAAATGATGGTCGAAAAGGGTAACTTTTAATGCCATATATTACGGCGAGACATGACTAACTTTCTTCAGGGGCAACACTGAAGCAAAGTAAAAATGGAGAAAACGGTTACAATACAGAAATAGAAATAATAGACGTGTACTGAAGCGGCTACCAAAAAAGTGGCATTCCCAAGGTGGCATTCCCAAGGTGGTAAGAACAATGATAAGTTGTGATGAATTTGCAATTTTGTTAGACTCTGCAACAAAGTTAAGACATAAGTAGATACTGCTACGTAAGGGGTAGAACCAGAAGAAAAAAGTACAATCAGTTGAAGGTTCAGAACCCCTGCCCCACCCATTCATGCACTACTGACTTATTATTTAGACCTTGTAGACATTGTTTCTCTCACTTAACTTCTCATGGTTTTGAAAGTTATTTGTTGCTGAGCCAGCAAGCCAGAGCTTACTAATAAATGTAAAAAAAAAATGGTTGTATTGAAATTTGCGGGTTAAATGTTGTACAGACGGAAGATTGTGTTCATATTTTTGTGGATATTTATTATGAGTGGGCTTGGATCGAGGCAAGTGTATTTCTACGTCTTTGGGAAAATAGTTGACAATTTTTCTTTATTATTTTTACCTTTTTTAGTTTTTGCATATTAATTCATTCATACCAGAAATCACAAGTGTTAGTTGAGAGAGAGAGAGAGAGAGAGAGAGAGAGAGAGAGAGAGAGAGAGAGAGAGAGAGAGAGAGAGATGCTCTGAAAACACGCCTACCGCTCTTGTTCTGACAGTTTTTTTAGTTCACGATAAACAAAAAATTAAATGTTTTGCAATTTTTTTCTTTGGTTAAATTACGAAGGAAGACAGACATCGCCCGCTATGTTTGTCATCGAATCGTAGATTCTCCACACCTCGCGATTCACACGTCATTTTGTTTAACCAATCACAGAAAGTGAATCGACCTTCTGAAACGAAGCGACGGTTTGCTTGCGACAGCGCTGTAGCTGTGGTGAAAGTGGTATTTGCGGTCAAGTTTAACAAAGTAATGGGAAATTTCTAGTCCGAGGCTTAACTACATTCAAAACGGTGAAATTATTTTGAAATTTGGTTCATCCTGTCTCATAAAACCTTAGACCAAGTCAATGGATTAACGAGCACATGAACGCTGTGCGATACCTCGTTCGACTCTCTCGTTCCGCCACTTCGACTAGGTCACCTGAAGATGTGTTATAGTGTGAAAATATTTTTAACTGGCCACTCTGGGAAGAATTATATCAAGGCTTGATGGACGGCTTTTTGGATGTATCTAAAGCGTTGTGAAAGGGATTGAATTCGCGCCGCGACTGCATTCGACAACACATAAATTTTCCCGCTGTGCTTTGAGCATGACTAAAGACGAAGGATGTGCGATTTACGCAGTGGCCCGATGTAGCCTTTTCGACGATTGGAGAAGGTATTTACCGTTGCCCTTTTATTTAGTCGTTTTCTTCAAAAAACTTACGGTCAACCGATAAACCAGATAAGCGTTGTCTTTGTTTATGTGCCCAACTTTTGTATGGCTCGGCAAGAAGTTAAGCCTACTCTCAAATTTGGTTTTCAAGTTTATCGTCAGTTTGTTTGTGAAGAAGGTTTTCAGGATTTCTGTGTTGGACCCATTCTTAAAGCAAATTACATTTTAATTTCCCCTCAGTTTAAAAAATAGATTCAAATGAAATTTACCGTAAGCTTAAGCTTATAATTTAAACATTGTTGTAAAAAGGTTTTTCCTCAGACTACCATTGTAAATAGGTGCCACAAACCAGAAGCGTAACACTTTGTAAAACTGCCAAATCTATTAAAATAATTATTTGCTTTGTTTTTTTTTTTCGACTGGTTCTTGGTCGGTTTTGACATAAACTTAAGTACTTGACTTCTTCAGAGTTATTAAGCTTAGGTACTTTCCGCGATTAGCGCGTACGTACACGAACTCGCACAAACAGCCGTGATTTTAAAACTTTTCTCTGTTTCTGCTGAATCTTTGACATACAATTTTTAGCTTTATAAAATTGAATTAAATTATGTGAACCCCCATGCATTACAACCTCTGTGAAAACGTTTTTTGTAGTACAGTAATTTTTCAGATACAACAAAATGTTTCGCCACTCAAATTAAACTTATGTGTCGGAATCGTGTAATTCATTTGGGTAATCCATTTGAAAGCACGAACTGTTCCAGTATTTATTTATGCGCAACTATTTTTCTTAGGCCAATACTTTGAATAATGGCTTTATTGTACACTTTGTTATAATTGTAATAGGGAATTTAGTTCATGGACGGTATAAAATAAAGTTTTGATGTCTGTGCGAATGAAGGTAGCGTTTTAAGTTCCGGTTGAAAATAAATTAATCATTTATTCCGTCACTGTTTAAGATACGTTTTTAACCTTCAAATATCGTATTTAGTAAAATTACTGAGCTTGCATCGGTTGCCTTAAGCAACTTAAATTGTTTCATTTAATGTTAGCATTAATTTGATTTCATTCGCATTGCTGCAACTTCTAGTTTAAGTTTTATAATTTCAAGAATTAAACAATACTTTTTAGGTGGGAAGTGCATTTAAGTGTACCACAAACGCGCTTTTTGTTTTGTTTTGTTTTTTTAACAAACAGCAACAACTATCTGTATCAACTTACCTTCTCAGGTATACATTGTCCCTGAGCAGACAACAGCCATAAAAAAAAAATAATTAAAAAAATCGTCAAAAGTTCCGTTTAAAGAAAATGCAAGTCCAGTCCGTTGTCCAGTCCTTGGAATTTTTTTTTTCTAGCTAACCTTTTGTGGCGCGGCGTCGCAGTGAAAACAAAAAGCGCGCGAAAGTATAGCCTCGTTTTCGTTCTTTCCTCCAGGCCCTCTCCTCTGAAAAAAATCTTAAACATCGATCATTGCCAAAAGCAATTGTAATTAGAAGAAACTGACAACGCCATCATAAAGAGCATACTCTCAAGCCTTAGGCAAAATTTTCTTTTGTTCCTACCTCAAATGGTCGTTGAGCAGGAAGCTGACAAACTTTTCAGTTAGATTTTCTACTGCCGCACTTTCTTAGGAAAAAGTAATCATGGCCATTTTCTAAAACACTATTTATTAAACTACAACTTCGCTTAAAAATATTCTTGGAGAAAGGTTCTAGTAAACTTGTAGAGCGAATATTAAACTTCGGTCCGTTCTGGTCACGTGACCGATGACGTCACAGCAATAAAAATGACAAAAATGTATATTTCATAAAAATATCTACCAATATCCAAATTTTTGTTTCCTCGCGTTTAATGCAACGCGAGATAGCACTTGTACCCAGACTCCCACTTATAGAAAATTGTATATACCTCCCTTAATATTTATATTTTGTTCGGTACCCGGGAAGTCCGAAATGGTTCACACCATTGTGCTTCAAACCACGTTGACTGCTTTCGCAATAACAAAATAACTTCGTCACAGTGAGCAAAACCGCACTTGTGAGCAAAGTCACGTGACCAATGACGTCATCGCCCTTAGTCTTGTACAATAATTAGTTTATGGTAAGACTTATTTCTAGACAACGTGGGGGTCTTGCTGCCCTCAAACTGACCAAGTTATTTGGGATTGACGATTTTCCAGCTGCAAAGAATTCTGGGAAGGTTCTTATTATAATTATATATTGTTATTTAATAATTATTATTGTTATTATTATTATTATTATTATTATTATTATTGTTGTTGTTGTTGTTATTATTATTATTATTACTATTATTATTATTATCATTATTATTATTATTATTATTATTATTGCACTGTTTGTAAGTAAACCTTTTTCCACTCCGATCCCTTTACTTAACGTTGTTTAGGATGTTAAATTTGTTCAGAACAACATGCTTGAAGTTTCAGGTACCACAACGATTATAAGCAACTATTAACAACAAAGTAAACTTTTCATCATCAGTACTGTCAAAACAGTTTTAGCGGACTGACTGTATTCCTGAATGTTTTCGCTTTACAGATCACGATGATTAAAAACTGCACTAAATACCAACTTTAAAACATCTATTCAGAAGTTGCTTTGCTGTCTACTTCGTGGCTTTAACTGCAACACTTTGGATTCTCGGTCGACTTGGCAACCCTTCCGCTTAACAGGAGGGTAACAAGGGCACTCCTTTCAAGGGGAACGTACCAGCCAATTTAATAACCAATAGATTCTAAACCTTCTGAAACTCTTCTCCCTACTTTTACTTTCAATGCATTTACCAAGTGAGCATTGGGTGCCATTTTAACAATGTTTTAGTTCGAATCTCTCGCGTAACGTAAGCAGTGGAAGCTAGCCATATGGGAAATTCCCTCCTCTGTTATGGTAATACTACTTTCACTGACAAGCTTTAAAATTTTACTTACATATTACCTTGTATCACCTTACATGTTGTATTGATGTGTAACTGAGCGTAAGCCCTAAAAAGCCTCGGCACTACTGATTAATTGCTCAGTTCTCCTTACAGTATTACGGTTTTGATCAATACCTAATTAAGCAAACATAAAGCTACTGAGAAGATCATAAGGAAGGTCTCGATAAGGATGTTGCTCTGTTGATTAGAGGTATAAAAAGGTATATTTTTGACAGTTGGCAATTAAATGTTCGTAGCCTGTTTGCCGTTTAACGTTTATTTCGACCGAACACCCTCCGCGAGTTCAACTTGAGCATGTATCATTGTGTGCTGAAGACCTTAATTCTTTAAGTCCACGCAGGACACTTTATCTAATTATGCACTAACCGTCCGACTGATTCCGACGATGCACGGAATATTCATGAGAAGGGCTCTTCCATACTAAATTTATTCAATGCATTGTGTGTTCGGTGTATAGAGCTTTTTCACATGACGTCACGGCGGCCATGTTCGTATTCCAAACTAAACCTCTGGGGAAAAGCTTTCTTTTGTTTCAGTAAACCAATATGGCCAGGAGTCACGTGAATGAAAACGCTCTATTGCTAATTGCACTTGATATTGAAATATCGAAGTATGAACTTCTTGCCCATTTCTAGATCTGAATACGTTAGCGGACTCGTCTTCGATCTTCGGAGACTGGTAATACCACAACTTTTTGTGTCTGAGTTTTCATCACGGATACAGAACTTTCAGGTACTGATACACCAGGGAGACAAACGTGGTATGCTATACTGTGATTTGACAGTAGCAAAATTACAAAAACATACTTCACAAAGACGATCAGACGTTTCAAAGTCTAAATTCACAATTTTACTCCTATGGAAGCCAATAACTATCAACGAGTCTTGAAACTGGGACATCTGCTTTTGTCACATCACAGAAGTGGTTATCCTTTATCACTAAGTAATAAAACCATTTACTTTACTGTGCTTCTCGTTCAGAAAACTCGGACTCAAACATTGTTTTTTGCCAGTTCTAACTTAACTCACAACTGCGAGGATCATTTCTTAATTTCATTTCATTTCCGCAGTTCATATATGATTTATTTCATGTATCATTCACACTCATTTCTTTTAGTGGCTTCATAGCTCAGTTGGTAGGGCATCCCACCGGTATCGCGAGGTCACGGGTTCAAACCCCGTTAAATTCCTGATTATTTTCCCAAGCTTTTCACTTTACGCTATTGCATAAATTGCGCTCACAACTGCGAGGATCATTTCTTCGTTTCAGTTCTAACTTTAGCAGCCTAAAATATCACCGTAAATCGCGATTCGCATGATGTAATTCCATTATCCACCAAGATCCCTGTCAAATTCCAGCGAAATCGACCCTCACAACTCAGAGATTTGAAGCTTGAAAATGAAGCACCTACCCTATTAATTTGGGTCATGAATTTATTCATAGGGAAGTGTCTGCGCGACCTTAATGCATCGCCATTTTCTTCAAGTCTCCACTACTGAAATAGAAATGGGTCGTTAATGATCCGAGACGAAGAAGCGATCGCAAGTGTATTAAGGCTTGACCTGCTCTTAAAATTGGCATATTTTTGTTTTGAGGGGAAGGATTTATCCAATCGTTGTAAAACTTGGCAAGCAATTTAGCATCCGCACGTTTACCCATTCGACTTTCTCTTTCATGTTAAATTTATAAAATAGAAATGGGTCGTTAATGATCCGAGACAAAGAAGGGATATGTTTGTTTTTCGATATATACACAATAAGAGCTGCTGAGAACAAGACGTGAAGATGACATCACGAAGGCTGTAAATATTCAGGCGTGCTGGAGAAAGGTAACGTCATGAAAGAAAAAAATGAAGTATTATATGAAGACGGAGTTCACCTAAAGAGTAAAGAAAGTTCTCAATTCAAAAAGAGTTGAGAAAGTTTTCAATTCACAACTGAATGGTAATTGATGAAGGCTATTAACAACTGGATAGTATCACTTTTCCAATACAGTGGGGACTCTGCGGAAATAATTATAATGCTCCTCCTTCTCCTTCTCAAATTAAATTATAAAATTAGTGATCGAATCGGATCAAGAGTTCAAGAGACCTAAAGTGTAACGTCACGTTGTCATGACAGCAAAATTTCCAGTTCTATGTATTGGACGGACCATTGGAAAAAACTTGAGGGGGAGGGGTGTTGACAATTCCTGCAAACTGTGGAACCTAAAAAAAATCCATCCAAAAATACACCCCCCCCCCCCCCCCCTCCTCTCTTCCCTCCGGTTTTTTCTAATGGTCCGTCCCTAAACAAACACGAAAACAGTCAACATTACGTTGCTCTCAATCTCTTCTTTAGCTTCTTTCTTCTCTGGCGAGCAAAAAAAACACTCGATCGCGGCAAAAATCGCAACCGATCTGATCATGTACAAAGTTTTACACATTCTGGAGGAATAATTCAAGATGAGGTCAAAGCAAGTATGAAAAAGAAGAGCTACAAAGTCGTGGTAATTGAGTGATAGCTGGACTGCAGACACAGCACGTAGCTTCGAAACATTCCTGTTTTTCTCTCTGTTAAGCTATTCCTTAAGTTAGTTGTTCACATAGTTATTCACTATGTATCTTTCGGTCTACTAAAATTCCCGATATTGTACTTAGCACGCTCTTGCTTTCTATGATAAAAATAAAAACAAGCTTCCCAGTTTACTGCTTCATTTGTATCTGAGCTGTATGATTATAAATATGGATTATTGGCCAAGCTTGTTCGGTCAAGATGGCGGGATATTGGCTTCTTCTTTTCTTGCGTGTCGTCGGCCCATAAAACACGCAAAAATAGAACGAGGCAAATATCCCGCCATCTTGATCGAACAAGCTTGGTCAATAAAGGATATATTATATGACTCAAAGGACGCTATTATAAGACTGTAAAACACGGGACGAACGGGCTATCTCGAGCGGGCAAGATGGCTCCATCTTGACCACGTGGGTAGCCAATCACAGCAGGAGAATTGATTCATCTGGCCAATTGGCAATTGCAGCATTTTTTTTAAACATGTGTACAAAACCCTTTTCATGGTCAACACATAAAGGAAAGCTTTTTGGGGGCGCCAAGTCGAGAGGACCGCTCTTAGCGGGACTGCCTCCTAAAGGCCATTGAAAGGATAATTACATTAAATTTTGAACAGAATGGAAAGCTGAGCTGATTTTGTTAAGGAAAAACATATGCTGGATTTGCTTCAAATTCGGAGTCCCTAAATTTTTTTTCTACAAATTCAGTGTATTGAAAGTCGATGTACAAGATTCAGACTGACGTGACTGGTTGAATAATACTTTATTTATAAAGCGTTATTTCTATCACTATCCAATAGCGCTTTACAATCAGAAACGTCTAATAACAGAACAAATGCAAATAATAAACTCCACATGATAAGAATCCCAACTGGCCGGAGGCAAACCATTTGGCTATTTACAAGGATAACCGAGGACTTAAACCAGGGACTACCCAGAACAAGACCAGCTAGCGGCCAGAGTGGGATTTGAACCCGGGGCAACCGCATTGAAATCCATCACCCTAACCGCTCGGCCATCCTGCCCCCGTGATACCAAGAAATGGTCAAACGTATTGAATTAGCGAACTATGTCAACTACAATATTCCTAATTTTAAAATAAGATAAATGCGACTACATACAATAGTTATAGACAAAAACGATAAATGCGGCTAAATATGTCCTGTCAGAGTGAATAATTCACAGCTGAATTCACTAATTCTTTACATTTTGTTAAAGACAAGTAAAGCGGAAAAGGCTTCGAGAGGGTCGACATGGTTCTTCTTGTTTCTGTAAAGACGCGTAAAGGCGACTAAATGTATACACAGTCATCAGTTACGGCTTCCGTAATGACCCGTAAATTAGCGTAAAGAACGTCCCTTACCCTTCCGAATAGACTACTGGACGAGCTTTCTCATTGCAAACATGTATTTGAACGTTTCCCGATGTCACACAGTTGTCAGACTTACTGGATTCTTTTCAGGGATTGATTCGCTGTCACACTATAGGAGCATGACATCAGAAAAAGTATGGCTTAAAGAACACTTGCGAATGATTCTGGACAAAGGGTATTCGGGCGTATTCTATTCGAATATTCCAGAATACGTCACGTGTGGTGTGCGTGTAGAATACTCTAGGATTCTAAGGAGTTAAGAACACGTATTCGAAGCAAGAATATTCTTGGATACTCAGCTTTTTACGCAGTGATAAATGCTACTACATACAATAATTATGGACAAAAGCGATAAATGCGGCTAAATGTCATTCCTCTAAATTCTAACAGCAAAACCAATAATAAATTTTTAAATCTACCTTTGCCTCGCCGACTTTTGAATTTAAATATATAGTGCCTTATGATGGCTTATAATATATTTTCGGTACTCAAAATAATCGACATCGGAAAGTTGAAGTACAGGTAATTGCATTCTCGTTCTTCATGTTAATCTGGTTTGCTTTCGTTCCCTCCTTGATTATTCAGCACAAAGTTTTAATGTAACTAAAAAAGCTAAGGTGGTATTACACACATGTAATTATTTGTGCAAGAAAAGGAACAAAGAAGACTAGAAAAACGTATCATAAGTGAGTTGACAACATTTTGTCGAGTGTAGGTTTTCGTCGACGGTTGAGGGTATTATTAATTTTTTTTTTTTTTTTTGTATTTTTTAAGTTTTTGTATTTTTTTTTTATTTTTACGTTTTTGTATCTTGCGGTCTAAACATTGACAGAACAACCCGGACGTTAGTTGGCGCGTTTTCCTCTCTGCAGCACTATCTTTCATTCTAGATCTCCTATTCACTTTCGCGCGTTCCAGCGAGTATCTCGTAGAGGAAGAATATTTTTACAGCTTTCTTCAGTTAAACCTACAATGTTATATAAGAAATAGAAACTAGAGAATTTACCGTTTGAAGTGACATGCAATCCGCTAGGGAACGGAGAATGCCTCTATTCTTTGGCTGTGAAAAGAAAATCAACAAATATTTACCTCGATATTACGAAACCCTGCTTAACGAACAATTTTCGGCCGTCCCTTCGGCCAAAGAGACTAACGCGCGAACTAACATAATTAATATAAGGGCATTTCTGTCAGTTTGAGAAAGGCGGGAAATCTTGCGACCACAAGATACAAAAACATGTATATATTAAAAGCAAGCAGTAATAAAAATGCAAAAAATGAATAATACCCTCGACTTTCAACATTTTACCCTCGACACTCGCTATTCTATCCTCGACCCTCGACATCTTACCCTCGACCCTCGACATTTTACTTTCGACCCTCGATTCTCGATAAAAAAAAAAACCTACACTCCATTTTGTCAACAATGTTGAATCTTATAAAACAACCTTACTGCGCATAATGCAATAAGTAATGACTGATCCTTAAAGGAGCACTGTCGCGGGGGCTTTTGCTCTTTTTGGTTCAGTTCTGCCAAAACTACTGCCTTTTACGTACCTGTTATCGTGCGAAAAATGCTCCTGCAGAATCAGCAAGATGAATTCTAATGAAATTTTAGCAGGGAGAGCTAACCATAATATTGTTTTTGGTGATTTTTCAATGCATAACTTGAAATTTCAATCCATTTCCATCCTCGTCATTTTTGATGGAATACAGGCGTTGATAGTGTCAATGTAGTACTACAGTCTTTGGCAGCAACACTAGACCATTATTTAAAAGTTGGCAGTTTTAAGCTTTTTAAAGTGATGGTACAATAGCGTCACAGTGCTCTTTAATCCACTTAGTCTCCTTCGCAGCCGTTTTTGGGATGTCACGCAACGCCTGTGATTCTTCTGACAAATATAGATTTGTCGGTTCCTGTTCGAACGTTAACAAAGATATCTTCCTTATCGACTACTATTCCCGGCATTTCATTAATTCTCGGCCAACTGTGCTAGTTTTCCTAATGAAAAACTAGGACCATCGGCCAACGACACTGGTAAAGAAATGGCTTTTCACATGGTCACTTAGTAACACCTGTGGCAGCGAATCCCTGCTGGTCGTTAACAGGTAGCAAATGCCGTCTTTCTTCATCACTGCTCTCATCAGATTCAACTACGTTCGCACCATTGTTTTCAGAGTTTCCACCACTGCAACTGCCCCCTGGAAGGAGCGCCATTTTTGCCAACAAGACGACAGAATATAGCAGCCAGTAATGCAACAAGAACACATGTATTAATAATCATCACAAGCCAAACGAAAATGTTAGCATAGGTGCTGTCCAGTACTGAAAACCTTAACACCATAAAAGACATGGACAGCACGAGTAACACCAAGGGCTCAAAAACATTCTCTGTGAAAATGCGTTCCAAGATGACATTGTTGTTAGTCTCGTGCTCGCTCGGTTGGCATCTGTTTTTAGAGACTTCTTCATACGGCTGGAGGTACAAGTGGGTGATTGCTGACGCCATGAGAACGAGCCAGACTACAAATGTTTGCAAGGTGGACGACGAAGAAATCATTGACAACGCAAGGGCAAGAACCAGGCGCCGGAAAAGCATAAAGATCTCGAAGTACTGACGGTAGTTTGGTTTGTACGGCAAATAGACCGGTCCCAGCCATACGTCAAGTTTCTTCTGTTCCTCGGGAGTCATAGAGCTTCTCTTTGGAAAGAAACGAATCATCAGAAAGATGACAATCAAGGGAAACCCAATCACGTAGAACACAACTGAGACAACGCCAAGGGATTTTAGTTTCCTGTACATGTGCGAAGTGCATTCTATCCAAGGGGAGTTGGGCATGTAATGAACATCCTTATCACTGTGACATGGACGTAGAATGGAAAGGGTCTGCTTCACAATTGGAAAGTAGCTAAAGCTAAGACAAAAGAAGGCGATTTGGCGACACTTGAAATGAACAATTTGCATTCTTATTTGAGCGGGACGAAATCTGTTGTAAATCAGCATTGTGATGAAATACGCACCCACCATGGCCAAGCACACTACAGGAAGCAGGAGAAGAAATGCAAACTTTCCGACTGGAGTAAAAACAGAAGGCAAGTCACAAGAAAGAGACGGAAAGTACAAGTTCCAGTAGCTGCTCAAGTAACTTTGAGCTTTGACAACTTTTCTAGGCCAAACGTTGACACTGGTTACCATGAAGTCCATCGTTTGGATGTAAAACATTGTGATGCTGATGAGAGAGCGAGCAGTCTTTCCTCTGCTAGTCATACTCAACACAAAAACAATCAGATTGAATTTGAAGAGCCAAGCAGGTACAAATTCCAATAGGATCATGACCGTCATAAGTACAAAGTGAAGCGCTATACCAACAAACCATTTCCTCGGACGAGCATTGAAATAAAAGAACGACCAGAGCAAAACGAGAAAGGAGAAAGCAAAGATGGGAATAAACACGTAATAGTAAGTTAAATCGCCTTTCTTACATTGGAAACACAGTCCACCAAGTTTGTAAAAGCCATCTTGGCAGCGAGAACAAAATCTGTCCGTGTTCCCTGGCTGGCAGATGCAGGACTGGTTGCAAGTTGTGGTTAGAGATGCCACTGATCGCTTGGCACGGTATGAGGAGATGGTAACTAGCGACGTATCCAGGCGACATGTGCAGGAACCTGATGGGTTGCACGCAGATGGCACTGAACATTTGGCGAGGTGAGTGGCACTTCTAGGATCCGGTGATGGCCAGTAGCCTTTGTGCATCTTCATGACGTTGGGACGGAGATCTTTTGTAGCTTTGATAGCAGGTCGATGGCATACCCCTCCATCCATGCATTTCTGGCACAGTCCGGTATCCCCGTAGAAACCTTCATCGCAGACGCAATATTTGTAGGCATAAAATGTTGGATCTAAGCGAATGCGACCATTGTTGAACGTAAGTCGTCCTTCGGGACAAGTAAAGTTATCTTCTTTAGGTGGTCTTGTCATGCTTGTAAACTCAGCTCGGAAAGCAGTGGACGATGTTCCCGTTCCGTCCCACATAGTAGGATTTCCAGAAATATCTAAATACTGGAGTGAGATTAGGTTTTGAATTCCTGTTGGGAGACCGCCCGTCAAGTTATTTGACGAAACATCTAAGTAAGTTAGAAGGGAATAGTCCCTTAAAAAGTCAGGCAAAGCTCCATAAAAATTGTTTCCCCGTAAATCGCAAGTAGATAGTTGGTACAGGTACAGCATATTTGCGAGTAAAGGGCTCCTTATGTCGCAAAAACTAATATTTAAAAGTGAAATGCTTTCACCCATATCTACCACCCTTGAAAAAAGTTCAATAAAACTTGGAAAATTAATTGACAAGTTCCGATTTCCCTCCAAAGACACGTACGACTTAACCCTTGAACTAACATTTTTGGGCCACGGTTGTCCTTCGTTAATAGAAGAAAACCTGTTTTGTGACAAATTGATCATATCAATATTTGGCAAAATAATCAAACCACCTGGTATATCGCCCATCAGTTGGTTGTTAGCAAGATTTATAATCCTCAAGCTACTATTGCTTGGAAGTGTTTTTGGAAACTTCCCTGAAATGCCGTTGTCGGGCAAAACAAGGACTTTCAACTTTCGCGGGAACTCTTGTGGCAATTCTCCGATTAAATGAACCCCAGATACGTACAATTCCTGCAAGGAAGAAATCATAAGCAGATCGGTTAAATTTCCATGCATCCTACCGGGAGTATTTCGTAGGTCAAGATACATTAGCTTGCTCAGTCTCGATATACTCTTTGGTATTTCTCCAGTAAAGTTATTTCCTCCCAGACAAAGTAACCTTAGCTCTATCATATTTCCTATGTCTTTCGGTAAACGCCCAGAGAAACCATCACCTTTCATAGCACATCCTAAGAAGTTCTGCAGATGTCTTAGTTATACAATATCCTCAGGTATATCCCAGCAGTGGAGGCGCCATTGAAAGCGACCGTCAATAGATTGCTCATGTTTCAGGCAAAGAGAAAGTCACCAAGACGTCGTCGAAGTAAGGGATTTCCAGGCGTGCATAGAGACATCAGGTTGCGGATCTTCCAAATGTTGGAGGGAAGGAAGCCGTTCAAATTGTTGTAAGAGATCAGAATGCTTTTCACGTAAAATGTGTTATTGTGACAGGTGATGCCATACCAGGAGCAATGAGATTTGTTGTTTGCAGAACTATTCCATCCACTCGTCTCGTACCACTGGTTCCCATTTGTAGAGGAGTATATATCAATCAGAACCTCTCTTTCCTCCTCTGGCGTAAAAGTCGTGTCCAGGTTGAATAGAGGAAACTCTCTGATCCTTTTCAAGCAATCGTAGCCCTCGTTCTGCAAGAACAGTTTGTAATCTGGGAATAGATAAGAGAATTAGCATAACTCCTGATTGTAGCTTTTTAAGCATCGACTGTTTATATAAAAATAAGTCTTGTAGCTCGTTTCACATTTTAAGTCTGCGAACCCTTCAAACAGAAAGAAGTCATGGAAAATAGTATTTCTGCACATGTTTGTCAAATCCTGAGCAGATGACGGAGAGTTGGAGGGGGTAGGGTACCTGAAATAAACCTTAAGAGCTTGGTGTAGTAGCAAAGCACAACGTGGCAACAAGAACACTGGATATTTCGACCCTAGCGCCAACCCCAAACCTAACGTTACCCCACCTTCAAGCCTAACCCCAAACCCTAACCCCAACGCTAATTCTAACCTAAACCCAACCCTAATTCTAGCTCTAACCCCAACATAACCCTAACCGATACATCTTGCCTTACCCCAAGCCTCAGAACGTTAGCCCTAAAGCCAAATCAAGATATCTTTTAACTTAAATCCTCACTTTAAGCCTATGCTGAAGCTAAGCTCAGCCATCGCTTTTAGTATTTGGTGTCAGAAAGTACCGGTCACGTGACCTCAATTTTTTCATTAATTTGATCACGATCGGTTTATATGAGGCACTGCTTCCATCCACCCTGATCGTTGCCCCACATAGCATGCCATTGGCTCTGTCGTCATTACTACATAAAAACTAAATAAGCTCTTGACAAACCACATGACACTCTTAAAATCAAAACCTGTATCGCGTAGTGTTTTTCAAGACGTTATGTTACTTCGTACCTATAGGAAACTTTGATAAAAACTAAATCAAGTCACGAATGGATAGGAAAGAAACAACCGGGACGATTTAGAGCCATTGTTTCTGTTTCATGTGAATGGCTGGGCAAAAGATTTCTTTTCAGGGTATGAATCAGTGATGAAGACATCAAGGCTATTAGCAACATTCGTTTCCTAGCTACTTAGGTGAAAGGGTTATCATGAATTAACCAACGCAATGTCAGGATGTTTGCCCAAACAAATTAAATAAAATATCATCAAGCGGGTTTTCCAGGGGTATAGTTAGATGATACTGTAAAAACATAGATATCTTATTAGTTTCCTCTTCAGTTAAAATAGGTTCCCTGTTAAGTGTGACTATAACTATCATATTCCTTGTGTGAGCTTCGTTCAGGCGTCATGTATAAATTTTCTTGCGCAGGCTGCAATGCCTCCTATGTCGGTGAAACAACTCGGCATTTTTCCACGCGTTTCCGTGAACACCTAAGGCCAAATTAAACAATTTTATATGCCGGATTTCTGAAAATAAAAAGAGGGCTGGTGGTTCCTCTTTTTTTAACCCTTAACGGGCGAACTACGGCTATAGCCTTAGAAAATACTGGCCGCTTTTGCTTTCATGATTTATTTGTAGTTTAAATTTTGTCACAACGTCATGATAATGTGTCAACACCAACTGGTGTGCTTTGCAATCATCACAGCCAACAAACCTACGGCAATTCCCTCATTCCGCTGCATATCACCGTTCGCCGGTTTGGCAGCAAAGCCCATAATGCTAGTCTTGTGGCCAAAGAATAACACCAAAAATTACACATTTTTGTGGTCAACTTTGCCCAAATACCAAAATTCTACATTTACAACAAACCTCAAGCTCTCTCCTTGGTATCTGCAATCATCACAACAGAGAGTGTTTGACATCTCCATCAACATGAAACCGCCTCTCACCTCTGGTTACTTTCAAGGCTCCCCTTTACCCACATTCTAGCTTAATGATGCCAGCCTGGAGGCTTTTGCAGAGGAAAATGGCTTAGAAAACCACTCTAAAAGCGGCAATCATATCAAATTAGAGCGATTCCACTCAATCGAAAAACAACAGCCACTCGCGTGCATCACGTGACACTTAAGTCTGAGGCCCCAGTATTTGAAGACAGCAGATATTTTGGTAGTAACTCCATATTTGACGAACTTTTTTGTCTCCAAATAAATGCAAATAAAATCTCTCTTTATAAGATAATTAATGTATAGATGGTTACCAGGTGTATTTTTGCACCATCCTCAAGGGATAGGTAAGAGATTTTGCCAAACATGAATAAATGTAATGCCAAAGCTCTGATTTATTTCACTCGTTGAGTCATGTGATATCCTAAAACTTCACCAAGAAGAGAGCACTACAAGGTCAGTAGAACTTAGTAGTAAAACGTCATTTTATGGTTGTAGCCTGTCTAAATCTCTCGTTATTTTCTTCTTTGCTTTGAAACCTCTTTTGTCGCATACACGACACGATAGTAGTCCACTTGAATAGTTCAATCGACCTCACTACTACAGAAGAAACACAGTTCAAGTATCAAAAACAGTCACATAATACAGAGCTTTAATAGGTGACTGACAAAGTGGCTTATCAGAATTAACAAACAACATAAACGGCCAGCTCCCAGTTGGCTTGTTAGCTCAGACGGTAGAGCGCTGCACCGGTATCGCAGAGGTCGTGGAATTTTTTTCAGGCTTTATTTTCACTACTGCTTAAGTAGTGTTAATAACTGCGATGATCAGTCGCATATTTAAGTATCCTCCATGCCTGTCATATCTTGGACAGGACATCCTCTTCCTAGTCGACAGGTTTTCATACACATGCAAATTAAGTTAATTTTCGTAAGAGCTTGGAAGAGAACCAGGCCTCTCTTTGATATATATTAAGGTTTAGGACTGTCAGCTGTAACATATAATGCACTGAAAAAGGCAAACGTTTCTGCTGAAACATTTCTCCAAAATTAAAAATCGTCGTTTTATATCTAAAACGTATTGTGAGTTTCCTGCTGTCCAGAAATCAAGAGTTTGAGTCACAAATGTATTGTCACAAATGTATTATGTATGAGGCTATTGCGGAAATCTTGCCCAAGAAAGCAGTCGCTTGAATCTGATTGAACGTAAACGTTGTACAAAGTTTGGGATTGTTGTTGCCATTAGTGCTTATTTATAGGTTGTGTTTTGGAAATCGAGGGCAACAACAATCCTAAACTTTGTGCTGCTTAAATATCATTTATACATGTATTCTATTCTTTAAGCAAAACTTGGTTAAGCAGAACTTGTATTGATTCATTATAGAAAAGACGAGTTTTCGTTTATCGTTCAACTATGCTTTTGTGTTTAGGTGACTGATTTGCTCTATCTTTGATTTCTACATGATTCCATGAATCAGCCAGCAAAGTTTTTTTAAAATTCTCGCCTTTCACGATGCTGGTATATCAGTCCCTTTTAGTTCAGTTCAGTTCAGTTCAGTTCTATTATTTAGCCAAAAAACATAAAGAATTAAATACAATATAATAATGAGCTGGACAGGGAGCCCAGAAGAAATGAAGAGGGAATCCGCTAAACGCGAAACGGTCTTTCGTCGCTTTTAAGCCCTTCATGTCCTCTTTACTTACCTCTGATTAGTCTTTACTATTTTGTCTTTAACCCTTTAACGCCTAGTGTACGATATATCGTACGAATTTGTACACTTTATACGGATATGTACTACCACTTTCAAGATTGCCCACGCTCTCAAATTTAGACCTGATTATTATGGTCTGTTTATAGTGTCAACCAGTAACTGTTTTACGCTTTAAGAGCCAATACTCTGGGAATAACCTTCGTTTTCCGTTCCATATCATTATTTGTTTTCAAGCAAAACCAAAAATGGCCGTTTTATGCGCCCTGGACTGCAAAGCTGAAAAACACACATCTTTGCTTTCAATTCTTTAATTCAAAATCTCCTTTGGAAAACAAAATGTTCTAATGAGGGCAAACCTGGATCTCATGACTAAGCATCTGTCTGCAATTTTGCCTCTCACGCCTACAACGGGTCGAGTATCAGCCATTAAGGCCACTGACTCTGAAATAGTTAAATTCATTTGGAAAAAAAAGAAGGGCAAAATCAAACGTAAAGTTATGTTTCTAGACTATAACCAGGGGGGCTTACATGCACCCAGCGTGGAGACCATGTCTAAATCGCTCAAACTAGCTTGGATCTCGAGATTCTTAATAAAGGACCAAAGGAGTGAATCCTGGAAAGTAATTCCAGGACACTTCTTTGATAAGTATGGCGGGATAAAATTTTTGTTGCGCTGTAATTATGACCAAAAATTTCTTGAGGAGGCACATTTCCCAAACATTTACAAGTTATTGTTACTTTATTTCGCTGAACGTAAATCCTCTTACAATTCCCAAGACAGTGACCAGGAATTGATTATATTCAATAACAAACAAATTCGCATAAGTGGTCGAACAATTTTCTATGGGAGCTGGTTTAATAGGAATGTTACTCTTATTCAAGATCTTCTTAGAGCGGATGGGAAGCTCCTCTCTCACGCAGAGTTCGTTCGAAAATACGATTTAAATTGCAATTTCTCAACTCACATACAGGTTTTAATAGACAAATCCACCTTTTTCCAGCGAGCGAGTTCCAACTAACTACTGATATTACTATAAATTTGCTTAAAATGAGAACTAGTGATTATTACTGGCTTCTGATAAAAAGTCCACAGTACAAACACACATTGAAGGGGATTGAAAAATGGCAGAGAGATTTACAGTCACATGCCATCGAGATTGATTCTTTTTTCAGCAGTGTAAAGTATTTATCAAGCGATAATAAACTAAGAGAATTTTATTTCAAGCTCCTGCATCGAATAGTTGTTACAAAAAGAGAATTATATTCCTTTGGTCTCGTAAATGACACGCCTTGCATCTACTTAATTGAATGTTTACAATTATGCAGATATCCTTGTTGAGTGTGCATTTCGCACAATTGAATACCGTTTGGCGCAAATGAACGTATTTTCGCATTATTGTCCGATTGTTAGTGCAAATGATTGCGTATTTTCTCTAAATGAACAGCAAAAGGTGTATTTGCATCGAAAAAATTGCCAAAGAACTTGGGTCTTAAAGGGTTAAACAGCAAAATTCACAAAGTGGGCAGTATCGCCACGTGCATATGACGTACTTCCCAAACAAAAAAATCCCTGAGAAGATTCCGTTTGGAATACAAGGCACCCACAAAACTCTCGCAAGCCAAGGGATTAGAAACTAGGTGTGTTTACTTACTGTATGTATCTCTGGGCAACTGCGCTGCTGCCTTGAATGATAGTAGGGTAGTAGTAGGGATTCGTCCACCCTGAGCTGCCATGAGCTGTTGACAAAACCACAAGCTCAAAAATGCCAACATCCACATCTTAATTGCTTGATGACGGGTCAATCGATCGGGTTGTTCCAGATTTGACTGGACTTTTTGTTTGTGTCACAACGATGTGCTTGGGTCTCCCTTTATATGATTTTCCGCTTCAAAATTCGTCATTCTTATTTTAAGAAATGACGAAACACAAATGAAAGTTTTCTATATGCAAATTAGTCAAGCTACTTCGCGCTTGAGCAGTATCAGAAAAATTACTGAATTTTCGAAGTAGACGGAGGAGTTATCGATGCAGTTCAGATGCGGCTACTAAAAATTTTCAATAGCAATACTCCTGTATTTTGAAATTATCAATTTCAATGCATTAGTCTTACTTTATTATAATTTGAATGACCAATTCAACCCAGGAGTTAACAATATACAGCAACCGTTATACAAATAAAGTCCACGTGCCGGAAACGCCCCAGCTTTGTCGTGCCATATTTCTGACACGCATTTTGATAATTAAGGTGACCCAAGGGGTATTTATCGCCTTTCAAACCACGTGTTTTCGGCAGAAAGCCTTGACCTACATTTCTGGAGTGTGAAAGAGGAGACCTTCGTTGCATATTAGTCTTTACTTCATGTTCGATCTTCATCATTTTGATTCAATTCGGTGACAGTCTTCAAAGGTGGCGTTCCCGAACGGTAATGACGAAATATTACACGTGCATGATGAAGCCATCGTGAAAGTTGCATATTCCGATGTTATGAGTCATCACCCAATTGAGACAGCTCATTCCCCGTTTGATCTATTCCTGCTGTTTTATTTTCTGGGGATGAAATTGCCTTGAAGTCTATTCCGTGCTAGCAGAGGCCTGTTTTCCTTATATTCAGCGTCTCTTCTCTCCCGCACGCTGAATACAAGGAAAACAGGCCTCTGCTAGCAGGGAATGAAGTCTAGGGAAAGGATATAAAATCTGTTCCAGGCAAGATACGGCATTTTTCGCGTCTCTAACGATTTTTGAATTGACTACTGTAATTTGGTTCTTTCGGAAAAGGCCAACTGAGAAGCTCTAGTGTTCCTAACTTACTGCCAAAACAAAATTAGTTGTCTATATCAATACTACCGCTCTGAAAGCAGAACTTATCGAAACCGGGAAAGTAAAGAGTGTTCATTGCAAAGAGCATTTGGTGTTGTAAGTATTGTACTGCGCTGAGTAGGGTTTGTAAGTATCGTAAGTAGTGCAAGTACCGTATCGAAAGTAGTAGGGATTCGGGGAAACAAGGCAACATGGCCAGTTTGAACTGGGGATCAGGGCAACAATATACACTTAATGTATGGTCCCGAGGGAAACAGTTAGTTTTGTTTTCCCGAGAGTCCTGATGTTTCCCGAGACGAAGTCGAGGGAAACATCAGGACTCGAGGGAAAACAAAACTAACTAGTTTCCCGAGGGATCATACATTAAGTGCTTTGTTATATACCGAGACTTTCCCTTCAACAATCACAGCAAAATAAACTGACAAACAAACAAAGACGGCATTACAAAAACACGTCTTTATTCACAAGCCTGCCGAATGAATAATTTACAAACGTTTAAAAGTACCTGAAAAAGTAGAACATGCCTTTCTTGTATTTTCCGAATCTTTTCCTCCTATTAGATGCTGAATTTCTTCGGCTGATACTTGAGAAAAACGTTTTCTTTTAGTCTCGGGTTCCATAACGTTTGTATTATCGTTGGTTTATAAAACTGAAAACTGGCAGTGTTCTCAGGTCCGCCTCGTCAATCAAGCTGACGTGAGCACGTGCTGAAGATCATGCCACTTTGTAGTCATGCACTAATCACGTGCTGCTGTATCCGGGCACGCGGGCAACAATTGGGGAATTGTATCCCGGTCGGGATACATTTGAATTTGGTCAGGGGCACGTGACCAAGAATCAACCAATCGCAGTACTCCTTTTGTTGAGTGAAAGTGTAGGTATATAACAAGACAAAATATCTTAGTAAATTAGGGAACAGAAAACAGTTTTGGGGATCACGGGAATAAACCACTCTAAATTATGTCCAACTTATATTAGCAATATTTTTAATACTGATAGCACTTCTACCTTTTTAAGACAAACCGATTTTAGCGTTCCTAGATAGGATACAGTAACATTTGGTAAACATTCTCTGCGTTACCTTGGACCAAAATTATGGGGAAAACTGCCTACAAATATCAGATCAGCAAAAACTTTGAACAACTTTAAAAGTATGATACAATAACTAGATTTTAGTTGAATGGATTTTACCTTATATTTTAGTCTCCCCAATTAGTAGGGCACTTGTGTTCGGCTATAGAGATTTGAGACTTAAATAAAGTTATCATCATCATTACTCTGAAGGGCAGACAAAAAAAAAATGAAATAAAGACCTTAAAGGTCAAATGAACCAAAATTTCGAAACCTTTTCTTCGTGTCATTTCAAAGTGAACAAACACTAAAAAGGACTACTTGAATACAAAATGACGTAGAAATTGTCGTATCTGAGCTTTTAAGAGGGCAAAACAACTGGGAGTACGGAAATATCCGAAGAACAAACGAAAACGTTTCTGAAATGGCCGCGCGCTTGACATGAAAGGAATGGAAACAAGCACGTGTTGTTGTGACGTCACTATTGGCGAGTAGATGAGGAGCTCGATCAATACTGTAAGTGTTCTTTGCGATCTGTCGTAAAGTTGTTTGTTTTAACCTTTCGTTCTCTCTTCGAAAAAGGCCGAGGAAGTCGAACATGTGGTATTTAACGTAGAGCCGTACTAGTATGAACCAATTAATGGCAACGGAATCGTATGCTGGAACTTCCGATGACTCGTCCGAGTGCAAAGAATACGATGTAAACAAGGACCGAATCGGTCAAGTGGATTGGTGAGCGTTTGTTTACTCAATATACTGTAAAAGGTCGCCTTAGAATGGTCAATAAATACGTTGGAATCGCCTCTGAAGCATTTGTTTTGTTCTCTGTGTGTTTAATTGTATTTTTGATGTATACTGTGAAAGCATACTTCCATGCAATGCTGTTGTTTTGATCCGCGTTTCTCCTTCATTAATATACACCATACTATGAAAAGTTCGCCGTGGAATTACAACTTCATGCTGTTCGCTTTCATTTCACGCATTTTATCTGCTCCCTGTGTTTTTTTTGTACATTTTCACTGGTTATTGTTATGCAATACCATAATTTCCATGCAGCTGTTTATGTGAGTCCGATTTCATTCCGAAGACACTGCGTGAACAATCCCAAGGCTTGCTAGATAACATGTACAGTCATTGTAACAGGGTTATCCGTGTAATTGACAAAATGCCAGTAATTAAGTCTTATATGCTTTTTTAATGAAATGTTTACTTTCCTTTACAATCTTGACTTGAGCTTAAAATGCGGGTGCATTTGTGGAAACTGTGTGCCCATGCAAACTGGGCAGGAAAGTGTCTGCTGTCGTGAAATCTCAGCAATGAAGTCATCTGATAAGATACCACATTCCACGTCCTGTATGACTGAGAATGAGAATTTTACTGCTGTGTGCACAAATGCAGCTGTTATTTAGATAACTTATAACCAGTATCTAGAGAATGAAGGCCCGATTGATAATGAGCCACTAAATGGGTATGTATAGTGTATGCTTGTAAACATTGTCATATTTTTGTCAGCCCATCACCAACGTAAGTATGTGTCTGGAAAAAGTTTCTCATTTTAGGTAATGCATGAGTTATGTGGGATTGTTGTAAGGAGGTCACCTACAGTTGGTTTATGGTCAGAATTAAAATGGCAAGGGAAAGAGCATAGTCATAATGTGGTCTAGAAATGAGCAAGCTTGTGAATGGGTGGGCTGCACACTCAGGCTAAACATCTGATCTCATGGCCATTACCAACCTCCCTGAAAGTTTTCCATTTGGTATATATTCTTTTATTATACCTTTATGTATCATTTCACTACTTGCAATAACTTGCATGATGTACATTTAACATAATTCATTGTCCCATAAACTCCATCCAATCTAGATGTGGTTACTTGTACCATTTGTACAGATACATATATTTATCATACCACCAAAACTGCTGTCAAAACAAATCAAGTATTCCTTTAGGATAAAAACACTTAGATGATAAATTATTATGTCCTTTGACTGTAAAATGGAATATTATATAACTCCAGAGGGTATATAACTCATGCCACTAAGAATTTTATGAACCAAATGAGGATAAAGTTTGTGAAAATTTTGTCACCCAAGGTTTCAGAGTATGTTTTTCCTCTTTTCTGTCAGTACATACAGATATGTTGCCAAAAGGCAATATACCTATTGGATACATGCTGTCATCTTGTTTGGTAAAAACAAATAGAGAGAGGTTTCCACATGAAAATACCGTAGTTTATCGGTTATAACGCGCACTCGGCTATAAAACGCACCCCTAACTCAGCAACATTTGGTAAAAAGACGCACCATAAACTGAAAGTAACTTTAGAAGGAAATACTTGTGGAGCGAAAACGAAGTTGTAGTAAACAAGAACAAAAATCCGTGCATAAATATACAGCCAAAAAAGTAGAGGGAACACATTTTATCAAGTTTATTTACTTGTGACCTAAGAAATAACCAAACGTTTGTAAACAAAGCAAGAACGTTGCATCCTGATTCGATTCAAGCGAAATTGTCATATGCGCGAGCGAATAAAACTAAAGCTGATTCACTTGATTATTCAATAGCGTAAATTGTCAAACACGAGCGACGGGAACGCTCGAGGTAACTGACCACAAATGTCAGTGCACAAAAATGGATGGATGGACGAAGGTTTGTTTAATTTCTTTAGAAAAAAAACAGTTTACATTTCTCGCAATGGAAGTGTTTGCGATGTTAGCACTATAACTTAAGTATCACATTACAGAGCACCTGCTTTTAAGCACGCCCGATATGCAAAAACGGCTTTGTTTTGAAAATACTCGCGATGTTCTTTTATCTCGCATTACCAATTTTGAACAAGTTGAATTGAAGTTCTGCTTGCCGATATATCGTAAACTAAGGCGACAAAATTAATTTTCAATTTGGAGCAATTGCCTAGCTTTCGGCTTATAAATCTGAGACAACTTGTTTCTGTGAGGTAAAACTCCCATCTAGGTTAGCATAGGAAGAGGACACACAGTTACTCCGCTTTCTAGGATATCATTATCCAACCACTAAGATCATCCTCCTCGAATGTAAACAAGCACTTACTTTGCCGAAAGGATGCGAAGTAAAAGGCTCCGGCCAAATATATTTACGGCTACTGTACATACGTAAATTCGATTTGTACGCCATTGATAACATGGGATGTCAATGGTTTGCACGGACGTCTCAGCTCTTCACATCCCAGCAAACTTAATACAAGATCGAATTACGAGAGAGAGCAAAAGGATCACTCTGCATCCAGCAAGTTCAAACAAGATGGAAAATGTCTACTTCTAACTTTCTGCGTTTTGCAAACGCTGAACGAATAGATTAGGAATTGCCGCTTGAAGTCGTCCCGTTATTCGGCGGGCTAGAATTGTTGTCGGTTTTGCTTCTTTTCTGGCCAATTTTTGTTTCGGATTTCACGTTTTCATTCTTGAGAAAAGTTGGCACGGCATCATCTTTCAAGTAAGTCCTCGTGGCTTTAAAGCTGGAACGAACGAACTCCTTGCCACGAGATTTTGTTTGAAGCTGTGTGGTGTGAAATGTAAAATGGTCTGCACAAGCGATTCCCTCTTCAGTCTTATGAGCCATTCCTTCCGTAGTTTTGGGTCATGAGGAAACTTGAAAATACTTACTTTACACTTGCAATTGTTGCTGCAGTTTATTGCAGCACAAAACACAATGCTTTCCGCTAAGAAAACGACACTAATTTCAAGACTCACTTGTAGTTTTTAATTTTCCCGCAATTTTTCAGCTCGCCAACAGTGACGTCACGACTGTTAATTCCGACAAATTCCCGACAATTGACCCGACCGCTCTACGAATATGAAAGCCAAAACGAAGCACTTTTCAGCCTCCAATATCTCTGGGATACAATACCCGATCACTCTGAAACTCCAGAATATTTTTATTTCTTACTTAAGCTACAAAATTCAATAAAAATAGACTTCAGAAAAAAACTTTGAAATTTCGGTTCATTTGACCTTTAAAGGCACTTACGACATTGCAAGGACTTCCGGTGACCCTGTCCAGCGGTTGTTCAACTGGTAATGGTATGAGTAGGAGTTTTTCACTCAAGGTAACAGTCGCGGTGTCAAATTGCAGTAACTTCACTGACCACTTACAGGAATTGCTGAGGCGCAGGGAAATGATCGTGTTCTCTTAGCAGTTACTGCGGCGATTTATCGGAACGGGGAGGATAAAGCAGAAATGCGTTCGTTATTTGGAATTGGAAGTTGTTTGATTGAATAGCACAGATAAGAGAATAATTTGGAATCGCTAGCCTGCATAACAGGCGTTTATTTAACCGAGAATGAAGAGCGCGAAGCGCGCGATAAGATCGTGGAGCGCGAGGCGAGAGGGAGATTCCGGCTCCATGTCGCATCCCGCTTTGCGCCCGTGTCTCGCGCTTCATGGTCTGCTAAATAAACGCCTGTGGTGTAGGCTATGAATGCAAACAACGAAATACGAAGTGTCTGCCAGTACGAAAGATTTTAAAGCAACAACCCACTGTCTAAAGGGGAGCCGGATTATTGAAGAATGATTCTCAAGAACACTGGCGAGAATTTATAGGCTATTTGTCGTCATTTTTTCTCGCTATTACGTTTTATTGTAGTCTGAGAATACTGTAAAAAAAACCGTCGTCAGAAAATAATGAAAATTCGTTATAGTGTGACACCGTTATCTTTTGCTGGTGTCTGTCATCATTGATATAATTTTAACCGTCAGATTTCGCTCGGAAGTCGCTGTTTTTGGTCTTGATTCATGCGTTAGTCCTATGTCCACTGAGGACTGTGATGTATTTTTAAGTCAGCGATTTCTTTCTAGTATGCGCATTACGCGGGGCTGTTCTGAGTATGGCCGCCATGTTGTGAAAACGTGTTGCGTGACGTGGTTGATTATTTAATCTGGTCTAATCCGATTTAATAATCCGTTGGTTTCTCTGTACTTAACAACGACATATTACATCAGCTATAAAATAGAAGTTTTAATCCTGACAAGAATGGTAAGCGACATCGTTCCGCTAGTTATGCAGCTATCCATGTTAGTCCCGATTTGGGAGGGGGGGGGGGGTGAGAGATACGGGATGGGGTGGGGACTTTGATGTGAAACGCAAATTTTGAGTCAAACCTCCCCACCCTTAGGGTAAAGTTGCGAGTTCAAAGTTCCCTACTGTAGGGATTGAGATCCAAGAGGCTGACCTGTTAAATGCTTAAACAATACAAACACTTTAGGTTTAATCTCAGTTTAATTTTTGTTTTAACAAAAAACCGATGGTTACAGTAACAACAGATTGGGCAAATTTTCTTTACCTTTCTTTCCTCCATCTTGTTCTTGTGTCACGTGGACTTTTGGGCATGTTCATGAAAGCAAGTCACTCATATCCAGGCTCTGTTCTGTCAGTTTTCAAGAAGGCAGCATCGCAGCGTGTATTTTACCATGGCAAAGTCCAAGCTTAGGAAACGGTCTTTGATGAATATTATCTCAGTTTTCAAGTTTGATCAACCCTTCCCTACCCTAACGTTGATAGGTTCATTAATATCTTGAGAAGGTAAAAGACGCTGCAGTTTTTGGTATAAGCCTCAAAAGGTGGACGCCTTGTCATTCACAATTGATACATCCATCTCAAGAATTCTACTGAGTAATGTTCGAATTTATTTGTCATTGCGTAGAGCAAGTGAAACTATCCCTTGGACAAAATTTTGAGTGTTTTGAAACTGAAGAGCCTTTTGACACTGGTTGTGGAGATTTTCCTCTTCAAGATGAAGGCTGGTACGTTTTGCTTTCGATTAGTCGGCCACTAAACAGGGGCACCCAACGAGCCAAATCAACCAAAAGCTGTAGAAAGGCATTTTTAAGTGCCTTATGGTGTTTTAAGCCTACTTAAACTGATGTTTTCATAAGCTAGAAGAAGTTCATCTGTTCGGATTCCCTAGCTGAAATTTTAGTTGCCCGAAAATGTTAAGGAACATAATCTTCCTTTGAGAAAATGAAACCTGAAATGAACTTTCCACGAACTGATCTAAGGAACTATTTTCTTTCCGATAATGCGAGCGGACGTTTTTGACTGCCAAAAACAGCAATTACAACCTTCCCGAAAACCTCAGGGGCTATGATTTCCCAATTGGAATCTTTTAGGCCACGTTTTAGTTACGAAAATCCGAGTGCACGCTTTAATCGACGCCGAAAGCCCAAGGCGAATTACCCTCAACCTACAGATGTCTACCGAAACTTGTCGTCGGGTGCCCCTGACTAAAGGAAAACTTGAAGCAAATTTGCAGGGGCCAAACGGACTCGCACTAGTCGCAAGTAGACGCAAGTTGAACTTACATACAGACTTGCGTTGGGTGGCCAAACGGACTCGCAAGTTTCCCGCAAGTACACACACTGAATCGCAAAAAAGCCCTCATTTCATTGGTTAATAAGTTGCTATAATAACGAATAGACATAACGCAACTTACGTTGACATGGGTTGGGAAGCCAAACGGTAAAAAAAAGTTGCGTCGACTTCCGTGCAAATTTGATCTCCACCAAAGTGAGCGCAAGTCATAACAAGTCAACGCAAGTGCAAGTACGCCCTGGCCAAACGGAGTCGCAAGTAGACCCAAGTTTTCAACTTGCGTCTACTTGCGAGTCCGTTTGGCCTTGGCTTTACGACTCGTCCCCTTTGCGAGGCTATTCTGCCGTAATGTACAATGAAATATACCGAAGAATGTAGTCTAACTTAACGCTATGGCCAAACCGACTCGAAGGTAAACGCAAGTTGAAAAGTTGGGTGTACTTGCTATTCCGTTTGTCTACGGCTTGCGGGCACTTATGTTGACTGACTTGCGATGACTTGCGCTCACTTTGGTCGAGATCAAATTTGCCGGTAAGTCCACGCAAGTTTTTCACCGTTTGGCCACTCAACCCAACCTTACGCAAGTTAAGTGACGTCCATTTGTTGTTATAGCAACCTATTAGCTAATGAAATGGATTTTTTGCAACTTGCGTGCACTTGCGAGAAAACGTGCGAGTCCGTTTGGTCCCCAACGCAAGTTTTTATGAAAGTTCAACTTGCGGCTACTTGCGACTACTTGTGAGTCCGTTTGGCCAGGGCTTTAGGCCTACCGAAGATGTTTTCACCCTCATCAGCACAGCTGACAAAGTCCCAGGAGTAGGGAATCATAGAGACTGGCAAATTAAGTATAGGCAAAGTGTTCCACTGAAGACAGTACGAAATATGACTACACCGAAGGACAACCCGGGTACTCTGCCTGTCAATCTTTACCTAACAGAACAACCTACCAGTAATGCGATTGATTTCTATGCAGCTGGATAGCTCCTGGAAGGATAAGTAGCTGGAGGACAACAAGAGAACGTTCTTTTGCCTTCCAGAGGATGTATAAATTAATTAATCCGATGCGCTATCCGGCCGCATGAAACTATACGAATTACAGGAGGGTGTAACTTCTGCTGGCAAAAAGACAAGGGTAGTATGCTGTGACAAACGATCCATTCAATCCATACTGACCTCACGGAAGATACCGGCAGTGAAAGAAACAATTGACAGAGACATTTCGAATTTTTTTCTGCCAACGTGTAAATAGCACACTAACAGTGTGTACAAGGGGACATAGGCAATTTTTTTTAGGAAACAAGGACCTTTCCCTGGGAGACCTCTAAACACAAGGATTCAAGTTCTTCTCCCCTAGATATCACGATATTTTTTCGAATTGGCTTCAATAATGACGATTTGCATTAGATTTTGCTAGCTTAGCCGGTAAGAAACACTTTGGTAAGGAACCCTGGCCACTGCTCGTGGCTTATTCACTATCAATGCGAGGTGTAGCAGCTCCAGCATTCACTTTCAACGTTGCTGAAGCTGCATGAATACCGTTGTATTTGCGTGTGATACAGCGAAGAAAGGTAGGCCATTCCTTCGCAGTATTTCTGCCGATTGCTAACACGTACGTAAATACAAAAAACTTGGGCAAGTGGTTGGGAAAGTTGAATGTCAAAATTAGTATTTCATTACTCTAGAAAACTACGTTACTGGGGACGGCAAGGATTTTGAGAAAGGTGTTGGAGCTCTAGAGTAAGGAGAAAACTTTAAGGGACCTTTGGTCATGGGCTATGACCCGCTCCCTTGGGATGCAAACCGGAAAAAGATCATCCAGTTCACAAAGCTGATAATAATAATAATAATAACAACAACAACAACAACAAATACAATTGCTTTTATCGAAGTTGTACCATACGCCCGTGAATACTATGATCTGTCACCTTTCAGGGACAATGAGGACACTGGAAAACGTTTATTGCTTTAATCGACCTATCAAAGTAGCTGACATTTGGAAACAGAAATTCCATCTAATTTCCCACCCCACTGTATCTCTCTTAAAAGAAAATAAAGGCTAGAATAACCAGTTGATCAAATGCCAAAAATATTGGATCAACAACGCTTAGATTGACAGTTAAGTGAAAACGGTCGCTGTGTATATTACCTTGCTTATTTACAACGTTAATTACATAATAACCAGTTCATTTACTGCTTGAAACATCAACCAGCTTGCTATACTAAATAGGGATAACAATAAATTCGTATAATCTCTTCTGTCAGCTAAATTAAATGTACATATCACAATTTAGAATACCTAGCAAAATCGAGTTTGGGTTTCGACGACCCACCTGGCTCTCGGCAGCTGCTACTAAAGACCAGGTAAAGATTAAGTTGCTACCCCGATAGGTGTGGAGTTACGTCGTATAGTCAATGACTCTGAACAGGTAGCAAAAGCCTTCTTTCTTCATCAATACTATCATCATACTCTGTGGGATTGCCCATACTAGTCACACGGCCTCCATTTTTGCTAACAATACGACTAAATATTCCAGCCAGTAGAGTGAAAAGAACCGATGTATTTATGACCATCACCATCCAAACGAAAACGCTGGCATAAGCACTGTCCAGTACGGAAAACCTCAACAGCATAAAAGACATCGACAACACAAGTAACACCAATGGCTCGAGGACGTTCTTACTGAAAATGCGCTTCAAGATCACTGCTTTGTTGGTTTGGTGCTCGAGTTCATTGAGACTTGGCCGGAAGCATAAGTGGATTATCGCTGACATCATAAGAACGAGCCAAACTACAAACGTGTTCTTCAGGCGTCATGGAGCCTCTCTTTGGAAAGAAACGAATCATCAGAAAGATGATAATTAAGGGAAACCCAATCACGTAGAACACGACGGAGACAAGACAAGAGCTTTCAGTTTGCTGTAAATGTGAGAAGTGCATTCTATCCAAGGGGAGTTGGGCATGTAACGAACATCCTGATCACTGTGACATGGGCGTAGAATGGAAAGGGTCTGCTTCAAAATTGGAAAGTTGCTGAAACTAATACAAAAGAAGGCGATTTGGCGACACTTGAAAGGAACATTTTCCATGCGATTTTCAGAAGGACGACATCTGTTGTAAATCTGCGTCATGGTGAAATACACTCCGACCATTGTCAAGCACACCACTGGGAGTAGAAGCAGAAATGCAAACTTTCCGACCGTAGTAAACATGGAAAGCACGTCATGCACAAGAAAGAGAAGGAAAGTACAGGTTCCAGTAGCTGCTCAATTTTCTAGGCCAAACGTTGACACTTGTTACCATGAAATCCATTGTTTGGACGTCAAACACCGTGATGCTGATTAGGGAGCGAGCAGTCTTTCCTCTGCTAGTCATACACAACATAAAAACGACCAGATTCAATTTGAAGAGCCAAGCAGGTACAAATTCCAAAAGCATTATTACTAACATCAAAAGGAAATGAATTGCAGTAACAACGAACCATTTGATTGGTCGAAGATGAAAATAGAAGTACAACCGGAGTAAAATGAGAAAGCAGAAGGCAAAGATGGGAATAAACACATAGTAGTAGTAGGTTGAATCGCCTTTCTTACATTGGAAACACAGTCCACCGAGTCTGTAATAGCCTTCTTGACAGCGAGAACAAAATCTGCCCGTGTTCCCTAGATGGCAGATGCAGGAATGGTTGCAATTTGTGGTTAGAGATGCCACTGATCGCTTGGCACGGTATGAGCGGATGGTAACTGGGGACGTATCCAGGCGAAATGTACAGGAATCTGGTAAGTTGCACGCAGATGGCACTTGACATTTCACGAGATGAGTGGCACTTCTAGAATCCGGTGATGGCCAGTAGCCTTTGCGCACCTTCATGACGTCGGCACGGAGATATTCTGTAGCTTTGATAGCAGGTCGATGGCATGTGCCTCCATCCATGCACTTCTGGGACAATCCGGTATCATCTTTAGGTGGCCTGGTCAAGCTTGTAAAATCGGGACGAAATGGACTGGACGACGTTCTATAAAGTTCCGTCCCACATAGAAGGATTTCCAGATATATCTAAAGACTGTAGAGATATTAGGCTTTGAATTTCAGCTGGGAGACCACCTGTCAAGTTATTTGATGAGACATCAAAGTAAGTTAAGAAAAAGTAGTCCTCAAAGAAGTCGGGCAAAGTTCCATTCGCTCCGACGAAGGGCTAACGCTCGAAACGTCAGCTAATCGAATCCCTGTAAGGCGGTCAATTTACATTATCAACTCCGTTGATAAACCAAATTCTAAAGTTCCATAAAGGATGTTTCCTGGTAAGTCGCAGGTGGAGAATCTCAACATATTTATGTACAGCATATTTGCGAGTACCAGACTTCTTATGTCGCAGAAGCTTACATTTAAAATAGAAGGGCTGTCAACAAAATCTACCGTTCTTGTGAAAAGCTCAATAAAGCTTGAAAAGTTAACTGACGATTTCCGATTTCCTGCCAAGGTTAGGTATGACTTCACATCTTCACATCTGCACTAGAATTTTTGGGCATGGTTCTCCTTGATTAATAGACGAAAACTTGTTTTGTGACAAATCAATCGTGTCAATATTTGGTAAAAGAACCAAATCACCTGGTATATCCCCTGTGAGTTGGTTGTTAGCAAGAATCAAAATATACAAGCTGCTATTGCTTGAAAGTGTTTTTGGAAAAGTTCCCGAAATACCGATGCTAAGCAGCACAGGAATTCTAAAGTTTCCGGAAACTTGTCTGGCAATTCTCCGATCAACTGAACCCCAGATACGTACAATTCCTGCAAGGAAGAAAGCATAAGCAGGTCGGTTACGTTTCCGTGCATCCTACCTTGAGTATTTCTTAGGTCATGATAAAATAGCTTGCTCAGTTTCGATATACTCTTTGGTATTTCTCCGCTAAAGTTGTTTCCCGAAATGCAGAGTGCCCGTAACTCTGTCAAATTCCCTATGTCCAGAGAAACCATCGCCCTTCATAGCGCAGCCCAGGAAGTTATCCAGACGTTTTAGTTTCGCAAAGTCCCCGGGTATATCCCCAGATATAGAGGCGGCATTCAAAACGACCGTCAGGAGATTGCTCAAGAGAAAGAGAAAGTCGCCAAAACGTTCTTGAAGGAGTGCATAGAGACATCAGGTTGCGGATCTTCCAAATGTTGGAGGGAAGGAAACCGTTCAAGTTGTTGTAAGGCAGCATAATGCTTTTAACACAGGATGTGTTATTGTGACACTGAGGTTATATCATACCAGGAGCAATGACATTCCTTGTTTGTTGAACTATTCCATGCACCCGTAAAGTACCACCGATACCCACTTGTAGTGGAGTATATATCCAGCAAAACCTTTTTTTCTTCTTCTGGCGTAAAGGAAGTGTCCAGATTGAAAAGAGAAAACCCGGTTACCCTTTTTAAACAATCATAACCCGGTGATCATGAGGTTGTAATCTGGAACAGATCGTGAAGTTGAAATTACTATTGGTGGGTACTCGGAAGGACGTTTTACTAATTATAATAATGACTTTTTTGATGCAAGGTACATTATCGGACGCATTAGACCACTGGCCAAGAGATCCTTTCAGTAGGTGGAT
>JAEMWC010000478.1:62500-97500 GCA_016490735.1 Pachyseris speciosa
AGAACTCTTTTTGTTGCCACTTGCTACAACAATGGTATGAGGTATTTCAAGTGTTGGTGGGCCTTGAGGTAAGACCCCTCTGAAATTATCGATTTGGGTAGCTCACTTCATGAATAAATATAACACGGTTATTTTGTCCGAGTGCGCGCCATTTTTTTCAACCAGTTTACGGAAATTTCAGTTGTCTCTGCATATCTAATGTGACCGACAAATGATTCAAATATTGAACATGACTCGCAGACATGTTTTTTATCCTCGCTTAGTCCTGTGTTTAGTTAGAATTGTAAATAGAGGGTGTAACGGTTCCATAAATTTTACTCCTTATGAGGAATAACGTAAGATTGAAGAGACTCACCAAAATCCAGCAAAATCAGTCACTTGCTCTGGAAGCCCTCAACAAATACCTATTGACGATAATTTTACGTTCTTTTTCAGGTACAGAATATCGCCGTTATTACGAAGATTACTGCCGATGTGTACCTTAACTGAATCGCAAAAAATTTACTGATTTCCTCCATGTCGTTCTAAATTGTTGATTAAAGATAACTTGAAACACATCTTCTCCAGAAAATTGTAATTTACAGAAAAAGCAGTTCTCAAAAAGAACAAAAGGGGTTTAACGTTGGGTGAAATTCATAGTCTGTTTCTGCTTGCTATGAATGACGTTGGAAATTTCCACGGTCAGTTGCTGCTTGTTATAAATGACGTTAGAAATTTCCATGGTCACTTTCTGATTGCCTATACATGCTGGAAATTTCTGTTTGACGGTATTGCGACAGACAAATTTAAATTCAAGCGGCATATTCCCAGAAAACAGAATTTCGTTGTAACCTTGAAACACTGTATGAAAATTTGGCAAAATATTCTCTCTGTTTAAAAATATTGCAAACCTTACTTAGAATTCGGTAAAATCCGTCTGTTTTTAATAAATTATTTTCACTCGTTAAGCAAAATATGTGATTTTGGCGAAAATACAGTCAAAAATGCTAGTTTTTGTCGAAATAAAGCTATTTTAGAATACTACCTGAGGTTTTAGAACGTGTTAAATCCTGTTGATAGGTTATTACAAATCCAGTTAAGTATGTTATTACAAATCCAGTTGAAAGTTTATTACAAATCCTGTTAGTTATTTTATTACATATCCGGTTAATTTTTTATTACAAATCCGGTTGATATTACAAATCCTGTTGTTTATTACAAATCAGGGTGATACAGGGGATAGTTACATCGGCTTTCCAGGAACCGGGGCCAGGTCATCTCTGTGGCCCAAATATACTGCAGCCCTTTTATGACGCGTCCAAACTTAACAGAGTTCTTCTCAAAAATTTTACTTACGTTAATAGTTCACGATATAGGACTTTTGGATATTAAAATGCCTTATTTTTGTAATTTATTTGCTGGTCCATGTTATGCCGACATTTGAAAACAAGTAGCTCGGCTTCTTGTCATTTCCTGGTTGCTTCATGTTGTCCCTAAATGGCATCACGACTTCCCTTATAACCAAAATAAAACGGTGACGAAAACTTGCCCATCTTCCGGTATGAAAGTTGTAAACATTGCTAGTATTGCATGGTGGCGGAGTATTTTATTTCTACTGAAAGGTGCCTATCATCTCACCCTCCCCCTTATTGATATTATTCACGGTTTTTCTAAGATCTTGGTATGTAATTTGATTGATGTATCTGTCATTTTAATATGAGTAGCAAGCAATGAAACGCAGCCAGTAAACTGTAACAAATCTGTTATTATAAAGTATTAAAGTATTAAAAAAGATGGCTTTCATCCCAAGACGGAATGACATCAATATTGGGCAGAATGACGCTTTTCGATATCCCGAAAAGAATCCACACTCACGGTTATATTAATTAATTAATTGATCGATCGATCATTTAATTTATTTATTTATTTATCCATGTATTTATTAATTTGATTTCTGCGCAGCATGAGATAAACGTCATCTCAACTCCTTTACAAGCGGTCTCCCAAAATTTCTTCATTCCTGCTTGATATCGCTGTGATATTAACAATAATAGTTTGTACCTACCGTAAGGATCTCGTGGCCAGTGGTCGGATGCGCCCGATAATGCACCTTGCATCAACAGAAGCGCCAGAAAAATCAATGCACCAAAAAAAAGGGATTTTCACATAGTGTCTCAATAAAGACGAATGGCAGACTAGATCTCTATCTCAAAGCAGCTGTTTCGAAAGCAATTATGACGGTGTCAGTTCAGTACAAATAAGTACGGTGCTGTGCGTCAAATATAGACGTGTTCTGACCAATGAGCGTGCAGTTACAATTCTAGCAATGTTTCCGGTATGAAACGGAACTGAAACGAAAGTTAGGTGGTTCCGCTTCTAAATCACTAGTAAACGGAAATTCCAAGATACTTGGGAATTTCAATTTACTTCACTGGTACGCAGAATGGTTACTATGCGACGTGTTTCTACTTTAACTGTATGCAGTTTGGGCTTAGCCAAAGGGAACATTGACGATAAATTAGTTCGTAAGGTTAGGCGAGTGCTATGTACATTTCAACAAGCTACTGAAACGGGTTACATTCCATACCTGTATCTTACCTTACAGCGAGGTGGATTTCGTTGATACATCAGTATTCTCTTCCTTTATTGGCCAGGCTAGCAAGGAAAGGTGCGAAGGGTATTTTAAAATATTCTTAAAAGCGTCGCGTGAGGCGGAGCATGGCCTGATATAAGATGCGCTGTGAGCTGACTAGGCAAGTTTTTGCACAACTTGTCTCGCAGTTTTGTTGCGATCCCTTAATCACCCAAATGCAAGATCGATTTTCTTACGAAGATCGCCACGCCCGCCATCTGCTTTGTCTGGTACCATCGATTATAGTAAACAAGACAGTCTGCAGCTACATGAAAAAAACTGAAGGTATGTTGTACCGGGAGAAAGACATTCCATTTCCCAAATCCCTTAGGAATCAGCTGTATATATCCGAAACACTATTCATATGAAGTCATCAAATAGGGAGCTACCAAAAATCCACTTATTAGCACTCGGTGCTTGCTATGATTATGCTTCCCCAAGCATATATCACCTTCTGGTAATTGCCTGCACCCTACTGATCACAAACACAGAAACTTAGCGGTCGTTACTTTTCCACTCATGAAGCGGATCAAGACCGGCTCTAGATCATCTATGTCTCTGATCTGGCAGTTATCGCCATGCACTACTCCGATACATTCGAGGTAGACGAGATATGTAAAGCCTTTGTAAAGGCCTATCCAAGAAGGCTCTTTCAAACCAGTCTGCTTGTTTAATAAGTATCGTTTTCCTCTCTACTTTTAAGTACATAAAATTCCTCTGAAATTAAAATGAAAAAAAAATCTCCTTATTCAAAACTTTATGTTGAAACAGGACTTTAGAGTGCACACCTCTCCATTTCTTTGGCACTGGGACTTTTGCCTTCCTCTCTCGTATTGACGATCGCCTCTTGGTAAAAATCCCTGATCCGCCCCTCCTGAGGCTGAGGTAACCTTGAGATGATATTAATTAAGTCAAGCCGAAAATCAGGGGCTCCTAACATGTCAATCCAAAAGTCAATCCAGGATTTCAAGCCTCCACTAACCAGAATCACTGTCCTAATCGAAACTGATTCTACGCCATTACAAGAGTCAAGTTAGTTCTATTAAGCCCCCCTCTCTATTAAACCCCTCTGAGGAGTGATAAGCCCCCCGCTTGGAATTTGGTTTTTGTAACAATACCCGCTTATCTATATCCCCCCCCCCCCCCCTCATCCCCTTTAGGAGAGATTATGTAATAACAAGAGGAAACTGGATTTGACTATTGTTTTTCATTCGGATTGAATGATGTTTTTAATTGTCAACACTCTTATTATAAGCAGTATTTTAAGAAATAAGCTACCCGGGAGAAGGCACTCGGACTACCCGGGTGAAGGCACACGTCTAGTCCAACCCATCTAGGACTTATTTAATGGGTAATACCCGCCACTACGTGGCCTTAGTTCCCAATGAGTGACTTTCAGCTTACCTGGGGTCAATTTAATAAAGGAATTACGCTTGTAGTTTTTACACGTGTAATTTACACATGTAAAGTCCGACTTGTAAATACAAGGATTTAATAAAAGAATTTTCCACACTGGAATTTACACGTGTATCCCGAGTCAGGATACAAGTGTAAATTACAACTGTAAACTCCACTTGAATGCACGTGTACTTTTTAAATATGCAAAATCTCTGCTGTTCTTTCAATATATGGGGGGAGCAGGGTTGGCGCAGTAGTGAGAGCACTCGCCTTCCACCAATGTGGCCTGGGTTCGATTCCCGGACTCGGTGTCATAAGTGGGCTGAGTTTGTTGTTGGTTCTCTACTCTGCTCCGAGAGGTTTTTCTCCGGGTACTCCGGTTTTCCCCTCTTCCCTAAAACCAACATTTGATTTGAGTTGAGTTGATTTAATTTGACTTTATTTGTTTCTATATTTGCTCGGCCCCGCTAGCGTTTGTGCTATAAATACTACCGAGGGTAAATAAAGGTTATTATTATTATTATTGTTGTTGTTGTTGTTATTATTATTATTATTATTATTATTATTATTATTATTATTACAAGTGAAACCGGAAATAACAATATATAATTATATATCCCATAAAAAGGTAGATATAAGGCAAAGAAACAAAATGATGGTCGAAAAGGGTAACTTTTAATGCCATATATTACGGCGAGACATGACTAACCTTCTTCAGGGGCAACACTGAAGCAAAGTAAAAATGGAGAAAACGGTTACAATACAGAAATAGAAATAATAGACGTGTACTGAAGCGGCTACCAAAAAAGTGGCATTCCCAAGGTGGCATTCCCAAGGTGGTAAGAACAATGATAAGTTGTGATGAATTTGCAATTTTGTTAGACTCTGCAACGAAGTTAAGACATAAGTAGATACTGCTACGTAAGGGGTAGAACCAGAAGAAAAAAGTGCAATCAGTTGAAGGTTCAGAACCCCTGCCCCACCCATTCATGCACTACTGACTTATTATTTAGGCCTTGTAGACATTGTTTCTCTCACTTAACTTCTCATGGTTTTGAAAGTTATTTGTTGCTGAGCCAGCAAGCCAGAGCTTACTAATAAATGTAAAAAAAAAAAATGGTTGTATTGAAATTGGGGGTTAAATGTTGTACAGACGGGAGATTGTATTCATATTTTTGTGGATATTTATTATGAGTGGGCTTGGATCGAGGCAAGTCATGATTTGTACTTCTTTGGGAAAATAGTTGACATTATTTCTTTATTATTTTTACCTTTTTTAGTTTTTGCATATTAATTCATTCATACCAGAAATCACAAGTGTTAGTTGAGAGAGAGAGATGCTCTGAAAACACGCCTATCCGCTCTTGTTCTGACAGTTTTTTTTAGTTCACGATAAAGCAAAAATTAAATGTTTTGCAATTTTTTTCTTTGGTTAAAATTACGAAGGAAGACATTGCCCGCTATGTTTGTCATCGAATCGTAGATTCTCCACACCTCGCGACTGACACGTCATTTTGTTTAACCAATCACAGAAAGTGAATCGACCTTCTGAAACGAAGCGACGGTTTGCTTGCGACAGCGCTGTAGCTGTGGTGAAAGTGGTATTTGCGGTCAAGTTTAACAAAGTAATGGGAAATTTCTAGTCCGAAGCTTAACTACATTCAAAACGGTGAAATGATTTTGAAATTTGGTTCATCCTGTCTCATAAAACCTTAGACCAAGTCAGTGGATTAACGAGCACATGAACGCTGTGCGATACCTCGTTCGACTCTCTCGTTCCGCCACTAGGTCACCTGAAGATGTGTTAGACTGTGAAAAGATTTGTGTGGTGAAAGAGCTGTGGTGAAAAGCTGAAAAGGTCGCCAAAATGGGAGATTTGCCGTCAAATTCAACTAAGTAATGGAAAATTTCTAGTCCGAAGCATAGAACTTTAGATCAAGTCAGTGGATTAACGACGTCCACGTCAACGCTGTGCGATACCTCGTTCGACTCCACTTTCCTTCCGCCACTTCGACTAGGTCACCTGAAGATGTGTTAGACTGTGAAAATATTTTTAACTGGCCACTCTGGGAAGAATTATATCAAGGCTTGATGGACGGCTTTTTGGATATATCTAAAGCGTTGTGAAAGGGATTGTATTCGCGCCGCGACTGCATACGACAACACATAAATTTTCCCGCTGTGCTTTGAGCATGACTAAAGACGAAGGATGTGCGATTTACGCAGTGGCCCGATGTAGCCTTTTCGACGATTGGAGAAGGTATTTACCGTTGACCTTTTATTTAGTCGTTTTCTTCAAAAAACTTACGGTCAACCGATAAGCCAGATAAGCGTTGTCTTTGTTTATGTGCCCAACTTTTGTATGGCTCGGCAAGAAGTTAAGCCTACTCTCAAATTTGGTTTTCAAGTTTATCGTCAGTTTGTTTGTGAAGAAGGTTTTCAGGATTTCTGTGTTGGACCCATTCTTATAGCAAATTACATTTTAATTCCCCCTCAATTTAAAAAATAGATTCAAATGAAATTTACCGTAAGCTTAAGCTTATAATTTAAACATTGTCGTAAAAAGGTTTTTCCTCAGACTACCATTGTAAATAGGTGCCACAAACCAGAAGCGTAACACTTTGTAAAACTGCCAGATCTATTAAAACAATTATTTGCTAATCTTTCTTTGTTTTTTTCGACTGGTTCTTGGTCGGTTTTGACATAAACTTAAGTACTTGACGTCTTCAGAGTTATTAAGCTTAGGTACTTTCCGCGTTTAGCGCGCACGTACACGAACTCGCACAAACAGCCGTGATTTTAAAACTTTTCTCTGTTTCTGCTGAATCTTTGACATACAATTTTTAGCTTTATAAAATTGAATTAAATTATGTGAACCCCCATGCATTACAACCTCTGTGAAAACGTTTTTTGTAGTACAGTAATTTTTCAGATACAACAAAATGTTTCGCCACTCAAATTAAACTTATGTGTCGGAATCGTGTAATTCATTAGGGTAATCCATTTGAAAGCACGAACTGTTCCAGTATTTGTTTATGCGCAACTATTTTTCTTAGGCCAATACTTTGAATAATGGCTTTATTGTACACTTTGTTATAATTGTAATAGGGAATTTAGTTCATGGACAGTATAAAATAAAGTTTTGATGTCTGTGCGAATGAAGGTAACGTTTTAAGTTCCGGTTGAAAATAAAGTAATCATTTATTCCGTCACTGTTTAAGATACGTTTTTAACCTTCAAATATCGTATTTAGTAAAATTACTGAGCTTGCATCGGTTGCCTTAAGCAACTTAAATTGTTTCATTTAATGTTAGCATTAATTTGATTTCATTCGCATTGCTGCAACTTCTAGTTTAAGTTTTATAATTTCAAGAATTAAACAACACTTTTTAGGTGGGACGTGCATTTAAGTGTACCACAAACGCGCTTTTTTTTGTTTTGTTTTTTAACAAACAGCAACAACTATCTGTATCAACTTACCTTCTCAAGTATACATTGTCCCTGAGCAGACAGCAGCCTTAAAAAAATAACAATTAAAAAAGTCGTCAAAAGTTCCGTTTAAAGAAAATGCAAGTCCAGTCCGTTGTCCAGTCCTTGGAATTTTTTTTTTCTAGCTAACCTTTTGTGGCGCGGCGTCGCAGTGAACAAAAAGCGCGCGAAAGTATAGCCTCGTTTTCGTTCTTTACTCCAGGCCCTCTCCTCTGAAAAAAATCTTAAACATCGATCCTCGCCAAAAGCAATTGAAATTAGAAGAAACTGACAACGCCATCATAAAGAGCATACTCTCAAGCCTTAGGCAAAATTTTCTTTTATTCCTACCTCAAATGGTTGTAGAGCAGGAAGCTGACAAACTTTTCAGTTAGATTTTCTACTGCCGCACTTTTTTAGGAAAAAGTAATCATGGCCATTTTTTAAAACACTATTTATTAAACTACAACTTTGCTTAAAAATATTCTTGGAGAAAGGTTTTAGTAAACTTTTAGAGCGAATATTAAACTTCGATCCGTTCTGGTCACGTGACCGATGACGTCACAGCATTAAAAATGACAAAAATATATATTTCATAAAAATATCTACCAATATCCAAATTTTTGTTTCCTCGCGTTTAATGCAACGCGAGATAGCACTTGTACCCAGACTCCCACTTTTTGAAAATTGTACATACCGCCCTTAATATTTATATTTTGTTCGGTACCCGGGCAGTCCGAAATGGCTCACACCATTGTGCTTCAAACCACGTTGACTGCTTTTTCAATAACAAAATAATTTCGTCACAGTGAGCAAAAACGCACTTGTGAGCAAAGTCACGTGACCAATGACGTAATCGCCCTTAGTCTTGTACAATAATTAGTTTATGGTAAGACTTATTTCTAGACAACGTGGGGGTCTTGCTGCCCTCAAACTGACCAAGTTATTTGGGATTGACGATTTTCCATCTGCAAAGGATTCTGGGAAGGTTCTTATTATAATTATATATTGTTATTTAATTATTATTATTATTATTATTATTATTATTATTATTATTATTATTATTATTATTATATGCGGCTTTTCTACCTTTGTTCTCAGTTATATTCTTGAGAAAATCGTTGAGCGTGTTCACGCCCAAACAACAAAAGTTGCTTTTAGCCCAGCACGTGAGGGATCACAAAATGATAGTTTTGGCGCCATTTTCGCCGACAGTGACAAAGAAGGCAAACAGGAAACGTGGGAAACGATTCGCACTCAATTAAACGGCATTGGCGCGAACATAGATAGCTGGCTGCACCAAAACCCTCAGAGACGTTCTGTGGGCCATTAGTATAAATTTACTACCGTTCTATCACGAATGCCGTTCTCTGACTGGCTACGCTACTCCGGCGCTATCTATTATGCGAGCGTACTTGCCCTATTATCATTATAATTTTTGTGTTTCATGCTCAAACCAAAAAAACATTTTCAAAAGGGAAAGAACTCTCGTATGATGTAAAACTAGAATAAAAATCTTTCTGTACAAACTCGGATCTTAAAGCTGTATCGAACGATGTAACTCATCTTAGAGCGAGAAACCCTTAAATCCCACCCCGCGGCACTAGCCCTATCCCAACACTAGCGAACCGGAGCGACTGCTTACCCTGCAGATAATAAAGTTATCGTTGTGTGCAATTTCCTTGAACCACAAAGCGGGCTGAAAGAGTTGGGACAGTCAACGCGATAAGAGCCAAATTTACTCCAATCCCCCTCCCCCTCGCCCCTCCCCCTCCCTCCTCCCCCCAAACAATGTTGAACTGTGAGCGTTAGACAGACATTAGCCAAGCAAAAGAAGTGTCAATGGTGGCCAGAGAGCTTTTCAACATTGCCTGGGGGAGGGGAGGGGGGTTAGGGTGGGACCTGGGTCATGATAATGATGGCGAGAGTAAAAGGCACAAATTTGGAAATGTCCCAAGGACATCTGTCCTCCATTGTCTGATTTTGAGTTAGAAAAGAAAATGCCACTTCCCAGTGGTTTGCTACAATGTGAATCGGATTTTTGGGCTGCCTTGTAACTAGATGGGAATACAGAGCCTATTTTCTGAGCTTCCTGTGGTTTATTAACGTTTTTTTTTTCTGAAGACTGAGAAACAACGGTCGGAAACGGGTCCTTTTTAGAAGTCAAATTCAATGTTTACAAGTGATCCATTTTTGGCGTATTTTTAATCTTATCTCACCGTTAAAATCCAAGGGCATGTTTTTGTTCTCAAAATTTGAAATAATGGCGCACTTTATATATATATATATATATATATATATATACCTTCACAGGAGTTCAGGCTTCAGGAGTAATCATCGTTTTATTGCGACAGTGCTGTTTCGTATGGTTCAAAATTATATGACCACACTCATCAGGCAACTTTAACGAAAAAAAATCGTTAAAGTTGCCTGATGAGTGTGGTCATATAATTTTGAACCATACGAAACAGCACTGTCGCAATAAAACGATGATTACTCCTGAAGCCTGAACTCCTGTGAAGGTATAGTCAATGCTCCTCAATCAAATGAGTTGAGCGCTCTACGAAATACATTCTACCCAAGAAACAAGTATATATATATATATATATATATATATATATATATATATATATATATATATAGATAGATAGATAGATAGATAGATAGATAGATAGATAGATAGATAGATATATATATATATATATATATATATATATATATATATATATATTTGAGGACAGTCTGATCAACTGAAGATTTGACTTGGCATATTTATTACTATATAGTTTCGTTGCAGTTGCATGTTCTAGACGACGGTACAACCATTTGGTACAACCCTCCATACAGCAGAAATGTCGCCACCAACGTAGGACGGGCTTTCCTCAAGATCCTGGACGAAGAATTCCCAAATGGCCACGTGTTACATAAGATCTTTAATCGTAACACAGTTAAAATCAGCTACAGCTGCATGTCTAACGTCAAACAAACCATCGACGGCCATAACAAGTCATCCTTATTACGGAAGAACGCACCACCGTCGCCTAGAACATGCAACTGCAGAAAACTGGCTGACTGCCCTATGGCTGGCAATTGCCTCAAAGAGTCCGTTGTCTATCAGGCAACAGTGATATCTGAAGACAGCAAGCCCGACCAAACCTACGTAGGACTAACTGAAAACTCCTTCAAAACCAGATTCACAAACCACAAAGCTTCTTTCACCAATCCAAGCAAGAGACTCAACACAGAACTCAGTAAGCATATTTGGCAGTTGAAAGACACTAAAACAGATTTTAGGATATCTTGGAAGATCTTAAAGCAAGCTTCTCCGTACAACCCCGCTTCCAATCGATGTAATTTGTGTCTGTGGGAGAAGTATTTTATAATTTGCAGGCCTGATTTAGCCACCTTGAACAAACGTAATGAACTTATTACTTCCTGTAGACACGCAAACAAATTTCTCCTCAAAAATTTCAAAACTGGCAGGTAATAACCCCCATTTTAATGTGTCCGTTGTTTATCCGAAACAGAAACCGTTGTAAATTTAAACTTTTCCGGTCATCTTAAGTACATAAATGTCAGTGTCACGCTTACTTCCATTGTCACGCGGATTTTAAGCGTCTATTGTTAAGAAGTAGAAACCGTTGTAATCTAATATTTTTCCACTCCTCCTGTATATATAGTTACCAGCTTTACGTTGTAATTTTACATTTGGCTATTTATCTGATGAGTGCCGTACAGGTTGTGCGGTACGAAACTATATAGTAATAAATATGCCAAGTCAAATCTTCAGTTGATCAGACTGTCTTCAAATATTAATGCTCTAGTTTTTCTATTGAGCACTCTGACAACAGTTCTGCAAATCAACTTATCTCTCTCTCTCTCTCTCTCTCTCTCTCTCTCTCTCTCTCTCTCTCTCTCTCTCTCTCTCTCTCTCTCTCTCTCTCTCTCTCTCTCTCTCTCTCTCTCTCTCTCTCTCTCTCTCTCTCTCTCTCTCTCTCTCTCTCTCTCTATATATATAATTTTGCTCGCATTCAAGAATCAAGTCATCAAGTCATCAAGTCATATCAGTTATTTTGCGTGCATCAAGTCTGATAATTCATATAGTGCACTAATTGGATAACCTAAGAGTACCGGAAGAGGTTTGCCGACCTGTTAACAGCTCTTTCTCTGTAGTTGCATAAACGTGTGAGTTAGTGATGAACTTGCAGTGCCCATTTCCGTTGAAACAAAATAACCAACCTCGCCGGTCAAATTAATGCCAAGTTCATGTTAAGTGTGCCATGGAGAGTATCTTGTTTAGTACAATTTCCTGAGCTCATCAGAGCCGACAGCTCCAGTGACGTCAGAGTTCATAAATTTTCCTAATACTCGTCTACACTATAAAGCTCAAAAGTGTTGTTTTATACCCTCTAGTTTGAAATAAACGTCTTCCAATGGTTACATGGCTTACATCTTAAGTAGTCGGTTTCGTTCAGCAAAGAGCTCATTCCAAATTGGCGCGGAGAAAAGTGTCCGGAATGTGTTTTAGGGCCTGTTCGCACTACGCGAAATTTTGTTTGATTTACCAAAAAATCTGTCAACGCGAAGCCATTTCTAGTGCGAACGATTTTTTGCACCCACCAAAATTTTTGCAAGCGCAACGAAACTTCAAAGATTCCGTCGACTAACTTTGGAGGCTGTAAAAATTTTGTCAGGCGAGAAAATCCTTTGTTCGTTGACATCCATCCGTCATTGGGTCATCAAATTGATGACGGACTCCTTGAGTGTGGGTTTTGCGGTTGCCTTGCATTAAGGCCATCTGTCACTAAAAAAAATTTCGCATCTTCATGTGCGAACAGGATTACGAAAACAAAAAATTGGTGATTACAAAATTTTCACTTTTTTTGCAAACGCCAAACTCAAATTTTCGTCTTAGTGCGAACAGGGCCTTAACCTCTAACGACATTTAAACATCTAAGCGTCGCAAGGAGCTATACTAAAGGTTGTACTCTATCTCATTGCATGCACCGCCGGTATGCGAGCTTTCGTCATCGGAACATTTACCCTTAGTCCATGACAGAGTCTCCTTTTCCGGGGGGTTATTATGTTGCGGCTAAGGTGCCTTTTAAGTAATCCGACTTTTATTAATCTTGTGAGAATTGTCCGTGTGAACAATTCTTGCATTTTTTATTGAAAAGCCCGATTAGAATTTTGCTGCAAAGTTGGTAGGAGAATGGATAGTCGGTTGAACCTTCGATTCACTTTTGTCCTACCGCTCCTTTCCCCACTCCCCCTGTGGAACGATAAGCGGACAGCTGGAACGAAAACTACATCGACACGGCTAGATAGAACACCTATAAATTAGTAAACTGGCCAGGTTTAAGAGTCAGTTCTTTAAAAAGAGCGTAAATATGGTTCTTCAAAGTAGGTAAATTTTACAGACGCTTGAATACTGGGGCGACCAGTTTGTGCCCCCAGCATACAAACGCCTGCAAAATTTACCGACTTTGCGAAACTATATATTTGCGATATTGAAAGATGCGACTCCCAGACATGGGTATTTTACTAACTTTTAGGTGCTTTTTGCAGTAGTATCGACCAAATTCCGTTACATGGCCTATATCAAAAATTTAAAAAACCGTGAAAAGGGTCTGTTAAAACTGAACCAAATTATTGAGACCGGATGCCAAGTACAGTGGTGACAGCCATAGGGCTTCTTTTCTTTTAAGAGTTTTTTTCAAAACCTAGTTATATCAAGAGCTAATTCAGGCTAAATACTCTCTAATTCAATTATAATAAGAAATATAATTCAATAAATTTGAATTTTTCGTTAGGTATAAATTCAAACAAAGGACGTTATCTGACGTTAATAGGTATAAATTCGAACAAAGGACGTTACCTGACGTTAATACTGAGTGTAAGTAATATTTACCTCTTGTTCAGGCCATTCAAAGCTGGTATGTTATTTAGTGGTGAGCTAAATATTCTCTTTTATCTATTTTGAATAGTTTGGCTTCTCCCCTGCAGATTATTATTCTTGTTATTCGGAAAATGTCAAGGTTAAAGGTTATATTTCGCAAACGGGAGTTACATTGCATTGCCAGTCAGTACCCATTTTATCTGTTGCCACCGGTATATACAAGCTGTTACAGGATTCAGAGGATTAACCGCCGATCGACCGGTTAACTCAGTTGGTAGAGCACCGGACTACCGTGCGGGAGGTCGTGGGTTCAAAGCAACACTCAAAGTCTTTAAATAATCGAGGAGAAAGTGCTGCCTTTGTAGTTACATCTGCAAACGGTTAGACGTTCTCCATTACCATTACCATTACCAAAGTCTGATTTGGACGAAAAAAGATTGAATGCTTGATTGACTGGATGATTGATGGACAAAACAAATGGTACATAACTAATGTTCTGTAGAAGATTTCTGCAATCAATAGCAGCTCCTACCTCAAGTTATATATTACATCTGTACATTTTTCTATCAAGAAATCACGGTTACCCGTGTCTTTGCGACAGTCCAGTCAGTCTTGTCGTTATCATTATCATTATCACTGTCATTATATCGTTGTTAGTTTTTGTTGAGGTCGCGAACGATTTAATCGGAACGATTTGTCGCGAGCAACTGTAGTGCACGTTATTCGCGCCATGCAAAAAATAAATAAATAAATAAATAATTAATTAAATAAATAAATAAAATTGTATTAAACACTTGGCATTCAACATTGCTTACACCAACTACTGTCCAGGATTTTTATTTCATAATCCTGCGACAAATTTTAAGACCGCGTTCGTCTGTCGTGGAGTAGTTGAAACATTCACATGGCAGGACTTTGTGTACCCTGCGAGCAGAGGCCCTTCGATCATCCTAGATAAGTCGGGAAGAGGAAGGAGCCAAAAATTTTTCTGCTTTCTGTTTTTTTCCAAATCTGTCTAACCCAAAGGCCAAGAGAAGTTAAGACAGATATCCTCGCTCTGTTTTATTTTATGCTGTTTTGTTTTTGGTTTTTGACTTTTTCTTATGGGAAGTGGAGGGGGGTCCCCTTGAAAATAATTTCTGTCGATATATTTAGAAGCGTTGTTAAATTTATGACACCTAGTATTTATCTTGTTTTACATTCATAGCCAAGCATGACGTTGCCATGCCCAAACTTTTTCGTCCCTAGATAATGCGGTTGTAAACTGATTTTGAAAGGAATTTAGGCTGTAAGGATTCAACTGATTCAAAAGTTAGAAACATCTTGCAAAGCTTAATAGACAGCGGCCAGAGGAAAGTATGTGTGCCCGCTCTATAGCCCTTTCATTCTTTCGGATTTATTATATTTCCAAATCAGCAACACGGACATAACAGCAAAGTAAGTAAACTTTGTGTGCTGTGGTCGTAGCAGATGGTTTCTGACCTTTTAAAAGTATATTTTTTTATAAGATCGGCACAGTTTAATCCGTTGGACTTATTTAAACTGGCAAATTAAATTAAGTCCTAGAAGCTGGGAGGAGTAAAGAGAACCAAGCCTTACAAGTTTTCCACTTAGTTAATCAGTCCGAATTTCTGAGGCCCTTTTGGCCAAATCAGAACTAGAGATACTCAACCGAAATAAACCGGTGTTCGATCCCTAAAACAAGCCCAACGTTTGGCCAAACTCGAACAGCACTGAAATGAAACATGCCAAGGAAATTTCTTCTGCTAGATAAACAACATTCTTATAATAAACAGCATTAGCTCAATAAAACCAATTTAGGAAAATAAACACTGAGTAGCACTCTAGACCAAGGGAAAGAGCTGCTCAGACTGAACCGGTAAAACCAAGGAACAACTCAGTGTGAAGTATCACTGACAGTGGCCGAATTGCAAACTAGAGTGACGTATTTCTACCAAAACAGTGGCATTTCTACGAAGTTGCTCCGAAACTCGGACCTCCGGACGGTAAGATGATGCGTCTAAAGCGATCACACTGGTACTAAAAGTGCAAGCAAATAAATAAACTTGCCCTTAAAAATAGCTTATTGACTATTCAATTTCACTCACCAGAGAGATTGGTGATTAGTCCTAAATAAGCTACTTAGTGCAAAAAATGTATATCTATTTATTTAGAACAATAAACAGAATATGCATAGGCTAGTTCTGGCTTTTATTCTGCGTTCAAAGTCCAGGGAAAAGTTCGCATCGTTTTATATGAGGTGTGATCTCCGCCAAAATTATGTTTCAAATTGTGTTCTACAGAATCTCCAATTTTTCTTACTGGCAATCAAATTGTTTTCTAAAGAGTTGGAACAGAAATTGAGACACCACTAAAGAAATTGAAGCAACAGAACAGAAATTAAGACATGAGAAGTGAAATAAAGACACTAAAACAGAAATTGGAGCAACAGAACAGAAATTACGAAACAATTAACAACCGATCCAATTTCTGTTCTGTTGCTTCAATTTCTATTCTGATGGAGGTGTGGCTCAAATGGGGAACAGAGCAGAACCTGGGTAAGAACTAGTTTTACATTATAATCTATGAACATATATTCGATGATCTTCCCGCGAAATGAAAGTTTATCGATCCCAAGATGGCCGCTGATGAGAATGTATTTCGAAGACGTATTCTAGATGTTGTGGGAGACGTATTGAGAGATCCGCAAGCTTCTATGACTGAAGAGCTTTGTTTCGCCTGGACTGGCTACTCCATGTTGTAAACAGAAACGCAGATTCGTTGGGTACGATCGTAGACCTGAATCAAGTTCGCTCTTCTTCAGCTCGAACTGCCGAGATGGTCAACATCTCGGTCTTAACCGGTCAACGGGGCAGACCTCGTTACCGTATTACAGAGGAACAGCTTCAGTTTTTGATTGATCGTCAATTCACTCCCCGGGAAAGGGAAAAAGGAAAAAGGAACTTGTCCAGAAACTCTGCGTTACAACGCAAGAGTACACATCGCGCCAGATGATGAATTTAAAAGGGATATTACCATGATAAGAAAGAAAGCTGAGCAAAAATATGTCAACGTTCTCATTGAGTTTCACTATCGGCGAGTAGAGCGGAACAAAATCAAACTCACCAGGATCAAACAGCTAGAATCTAGAAATAATAATGATGTAAAACAACCTAGAGATAAGGCACACTCTACGGTCTCAGGACCAAATGTCGATCATCGAACATGCTGAGGTATACAAAGGCGAGAGATTTGACCGGGAGATTTGAAAAGGAGTCTATTCTTGACGTACGCACACACTTCAAACCGACAGATCCAATTCATGCATTTCAGCTGGCATTTTAACTCCTGTCACCCTCCGGGCGTCAGCAAATTATCTAAGGCGGTTCTTAGAACTAACTCTTCAAAAGAAAAATTTGAAGGAAACTCTGCTCTATTTAAACAAAACAGATTTTAGATGTTATCCAGATAATTGTGAACATGATCCTGTCGGGAGTTAATTATAGTGGAAGAATGTCGGCTCTACAAAATAAACAAACTGAACACGCAAAACTAAAACTAATTTTGCCGTTTGTTACAGAATATCGCCCATCAGTGCCTAATCTCAAACAGATTCTAATGAACAAATGGCTCCTTATACAAAACCAGCCCTTGCTAAGAAAAATGTTTAAAAATACTCCCCCGATCTCATGACAAAAGGGAGCTCTATGTGTGCCTCGTTCAGAGCTAAACTTTGAAGGTCTTTGAATTTCCTATCGTGTTTCGCCTGTATACACCTTGAGCAGCCTATAAGAATTGTTCCCTACAGACGAAGATGGTCCGGGAACAGATCTAGCTGGGTATAAAGTCGAAAACAGCGACCTAAAAGTTTGAATTATTCTTTGAGCTCGTGGCTCTGCCTGGATCCAACTGAGAAACCTCTGTTTTACTTGCATGACGGCGGGCTGATGTCTCATTGCCATTCATTGTGGTATTGGTCGTCGTGTTGCTCCGACCCTCGATAATTTCTTTAACCTCCTCTAACAATGAGATACATTGGGCTAAAAGTCCTCCCCCACAGGTAGTTTCCTCTCGAGCGACCATTTCAAACAAGGAATTAATTTTCTATAAGCGGTGACTTATCGCATGTATGTTCATAAATTACAATGTAAAACTAGTTCTTACCCAGGTTCTGCTCGGTTCCCCATTTGAGTCACACCCCCATCAGAATAGAAATTGAAGCAACAGAACAGAAATTGGATCGGTTGTTAATTGTTTCGTAATTTCTGTTCTGTTGCTCCAATTTCTGTTTTAGTGTCTTTATTTCACTTCTCATGTTTTAATTTCTGTTCTGTTGCTTCAATTTCTTTTGTGGTGTCTCAATTTCTGTTCCAACTCTTTAGAAAAGAATTTGATTGCCAGTAAGAAAAATTGGAGATTGTATATAACACAATTTGAGACATAATTTTGGCGGAAATCACCCTTCATAGTTTTAACGCCTGACGTTTCGTCTTTCTAGAATATCAGCCTGACATGGAAGAGGTCAAGAGATCGTGCGAGTGATAGAAAGTGATACAAAATTAAAATGTGTGGTGTCTACATAATTAAACTCATTTAAAACCGATGGCGTGGGCTTTCTGTGGTTTATCTAACGAATTTTACCAAAGATCACAAACAGAGCGAACTAGTTAAGTGGAAAGTTAATTGCCTGGATTACTAGCAATCGTACACGAAATATTACATCGCTGGAAATCTTCAGACAATATGTAGTTTGAATTTAAGCTATTTATAAAAGGTCTTCGCTTTTAATTTCTTATATAGCCACAGGTAGCCCAGACATACTGTATGTGTAGTTATAAGCTTAATGTTCTGCATATTGTCAAAATATTGATGTAAAAGTTCAAAAATGAATATTGTTTCAATGGCTGAGGTCACACTAAGGCATTTTTTACCATAGTAAAATGAAGTTTACTATGGTAAACACAATTTCAAGTGTGAACTCTTATTTTCACTTTCCTATATGGTAAATGTACATTTGGTTTGTAGCGATAGCAGCGGCGGCAGGATGAAAGTGAAGTTTACTATAGTAAAACGACCTGAAAAAGCATGGTTTATCATGCGTTTATCTAAACTTTGTCTATTTAGTTGACAGCTTGTCAAATCTTTTGATATGAAACTACTTTTTCTACGGCCGGAAAAATTCACGTGTGTCTTCTTGAAGTCTTCACGTAAACGTGATGTCGAACAACGGCTTCAATTCGAAGTAAGTTAAAATTTCTGAAATGAAATTTGTGTGTACCCAAATTGAAGTTTATGTTTTAGCTTGTGTTTTTATTTGAAATTGCGTTACAAGTGAAATACGACGTTTATTATCACAACAAATTAATCCGTCCTAAATCGAATCCTTCTAATTTTCCACATCGAAGTTTTGTTATCCCTCCATGGCGTAATATGTGAAGGAAAAAATCCCAGGCGAAAGTCACGCAAGTGCAAGCGGAATGGAGTATTTATTTTTGTTATGAAATTGCCGTCAACAAGCTCACTTTACCAGAGTAAACTTTTGTTTACCTTCATTTACAGTAACTGTAGTAAACGCATTAAACTATAGTAAAAGCCTGAGCCCAAATGTGACCTCAACCAATGTAATATCACTATGTGTTTGTTGTGTTGCTCAATAACTGGTCTATTTTGCGGTCCTTCTGGCCTGTTTGCCTGCTATCATAACCGCTTGGGAGCCATTATTCTTACAGCTATATTCACGGTTCAAAAGGTGTCTAAAAATTCGAAATATTCAAAAGAAAAGCTCTCTCTCCTTTAGCTGAAAGCTTCCTTGTGTGTCCTGGCGGTTTGAATGGCGATTTTTCGCTTTTTGTTACCAGAGGGATTAATGGAAGATACCTCTTGTAACAAAAGGCGAAAAATCGCCATTTAATCTTCTCATGACGCATACGCTCTGGCAGATGTTATGCCGCATTTAAACCAAAGAAGCAAACCATAACCAATGGCTAAAGGTCCTTTGAGTCATTCCTTCTTGTTTAGTTTTCAAGAACCTTTCTCAGAATCCTTGCTGTTCCTAGCAAAGCTGTTGATCATTATCATTATCATTATTATTATCATTATCATTATCATTATCATTATCATTACAGGAGCCCATGGGCTCTTGATCATCATCATCATCATCATTATTATTATTATTATTATTATTATTATTATTATTTTACAAATGCTTTGAAAATTTGCCATCTTCTTTCGTTGTTTTGAAAGACGTGGCTCTCAGAAACAGCTACTTATACATTTTAGATTTTTATCCGGGCACGAACGAATCCTATTTGATAACTGACTAGAGTTGGACTAAGCAAGCAAGATTTTTATGCCTTGTATTTCAAAACCACTGCATAACATTTGCTATGTGAGCAGAGGTGATTGGCCAACGTGGCACTTAGACCATAGTTCCATTGCTTTATTATATCTCAGTCTCACTTAGTACGCACGCTGTGACTGGTCAATTCTGCGGGCCGCAATTCTATTTATTAAAATGCTTTACGTTATTAAAATTACCCACCCCTCCCATCCCTATCACAAAAGCTTCATTTACGTTTCTTCAGGTCTAAATTGCCAGTGCAACCAAACGGATCTATACCGTCAGGTTATTCAGCTCAGATTTCTACGTCGAGAAAGAGAGTCAGGTGTGTCGAACTCAACACAGTAGATACTAAGCGAAAATATATGCCCTCCTACGAAGTGTATAACTTTCAATTAAAACCCCAGATAGGAGAGGGACGGTTCAATTCTTCAAGAACTGATTAGTTATGGCGCATTTGAATGTATTTGTATAGATACTTGCGCCTTATAAGTTTTTAAATTAAATTAATTAAATTATGTTGACATGGGAAGGATTGTTTGTATGAGTTGGGAAATTTCTGGGTTTAAATATATATCGTGTAACTTAACTCACTGAAAATTATACCACGCTTTCAAAGAATGACTGATGCAGTATGCCTAGTTTACGGTGGTCAAGTGGGGAATGAAGTAGATGTGTTTCGATCATTATCTTTTCATGAACTCGTTTGTTTGTTTTTTCCTTTGTTCATTCATTCGTTCGTTCATTCATTCCTTCATTCATTCGTTCGTTCGTTCATTCATTCGTTCGTTCGTTCATTCATTCGTTCGTTCATTCATTCGTTTGTTCATTCGTTAGTTCATTCGTTCATTCATTCGTTCGTTCATTCATTCGTTCGTTCGTTCATTCATTCGTTCGTTCATTCATTCGTTCGTTCATTCGTTCGTTCGTTCGTTCGTTCATTCATTCATTCATTCATTCATTCATTCATTCGTTCGTTCATTCATTCGTTCGTTCATTCATTCGTTCGTTCATTCATTCACTATCACTTCATTCTTGAAGTTAGGCATTCTGGGCTTTCATTTTGGGCAGCGGATTTTATGGGCCCAGTCCATTCAAGACGTTTCATATCGGGGTCTAACGACTGTGCACCTACCTTTTAATCCTAGCTAATCCTGGTAAACTCCACCCTCCGTTCCCTTCTACCTCCCTCCTCCCTCCATGGGTTCAGTTGCGGTCAATGGCGGTGGTATTTAGGGTATAAATTACATCTCATTCTCCCAAACTCTTGATCGTGAAAACAGCACTGTAATGAAAGACGTTTCTACTTCTACGAAGGTCTTAGGTAATCTTTAAGGTCCGAAGTACTTTTTTTCGACGGGGAGCCGATAAAAGAGACTCATTCGAAAAATAAACTAAAAGATCAAAGCTAGATATAAAAATAAGTTGCCTTCAGGAAAAAATTAGCGGGAGATAAAATAAGATGATCTAGTAGAAAAGACCACGGGACAAGGAAAGAAAGCGGTTCCCCCTTTTAATACAAGGCAGTACGAAATTAAATAAAACATCTTCAACCAGCTACGTAAGACAGAAAGTGAAATAAATAAAATACGAAATCATTAGCTTGAGCAAGACTAGAAACATGTAAAAGACACTACGTGCATAAACAGGTTTCGTAACGGAGATTAACTCGTTACAAACTCGTTACACAACAATCTTTTCTTCAACGGCGATATACGTGCGGGCGGGATTCCTGTTGACGGCACAAATAACGTTATATGTTATTCCTATTACTAAAAAAAAAGTGATTATTTTGGGTGTAGTCTTCCTGAACAAGAAAAAAGAATGATGTTTATTTCAAGCCGCAATCGTGTTTGTTAGACCAACTCAACGAGAAAGGAAAAAAATTCTTTTGCATGTTACAATCCCATGACGTCGAAATTAAGATAACCTCGACCGGTATTCCCGACCTCTTTTGAGATTCACGACAGCCGTAGTCCCAAACATGATTGCGTAACAAAACATCTTCTCTCCTCCTCTGCTTTTGATAAAAATGAGAGTCTTGCTTTGTTTCCAGGAGTAACGGTATCTCTGTTTTTTCAACTGAAATAGTACAGGAGACGCATTACGTAGGATTAACATTAAGAGGATCAAGCTCGTCAGCTTTGTCACGTCTCTCCTCTCACGTACGTTTTGACTGTACCGAAAACAGAGGAGGTAGAATTGTGGCGAGCAAATAAGGAAATCAGAGTTTTTGCAGCAGGGGATATCGATGTGTTGCGAGTGGTGTAATTGATACTCCTTTTAAAAAGACTCGCGCGATTAATTCTCGAATTCGAATTATCTGTGTTTTATAAATTACCATCAGTTGAGGTCACACTTCGTTGTCAACAAGCTACAATTTTGCTCACTGAAATTACAGTGATCGATGTTTATTTAAGCTCTGAAACACTTCGTTGAAGATAAACAAGAAGCTACTGCAGGTCTATCCAAATGCTGACCTTCACATTTTTTGTCACCTTACAGGAAGTGTAGAAATGACGTGTGAAGTTTTTCCCCCCTAGGGCTGTGGCGGGAAGTGGGGAGAGATTTGGCGGGGGGAGGGGGGAGAGGTTGGGAGGAAAGGGGGTAATCTCCTCTTTTTGAAGTATTTATATGCGCCAGATCATGTATGGGATTAATTTGGGCTTACATTTACAAACTAGACAGTCACAATTTTACTCGCTATTTCTTGTCTCTACTACAAGTGGTAAGTGAATAAGAAAAATATAAGGAACGTTTGGCGTTTGATGAACTAAAGCTAGAGATTGTGAATCTGGGAAGGAGATAGGGTTGTTAAAACGCAGCTGGACTTGGTGAACTTGGTGTTGCATAATGGAATGGACCTTCCAAGTGTTGCTCCCCCGGCCATTCCCATTCTACCCAGAAATATCAAAAGGCAGATTGGTAGGGAAGGGGGGAGGTCTACCCAGTCATATTTTTACATCTTGGTTTTAGTTGTTCAATTTTACTAATTTACTTGTTTTGCATTTGGGTCGTGTCTTGGGGTTGTTTGTCACAGACCATGTTAGTTTATGTTCAGCCGAAAATTCCACAGCTGCTAGATGATTTGTTGAGAAGCAAAACAGCTTTTAGGCTGAAAGTTCAGGACATTTAAAAGCTCTCCGTGGTGTGTGGTAAAGATCAGCTTACAAACGGAAGTTGAGGAAGCTTGAACAGTTTTAACTCCTATGCGAGTTGGATAATTCGATTTGCCCAGGGAGGAGAGGTTAATAACCTTCGGAAATGTTAGCATCCAAGGGCTACAAACACGCCACAGTCACCAAAATAATCTCATAAAGGAAGAACTTAGGGGAGAAAAGGGATTCTGAAAAGCTACACAACACTGAAAATCACATACGTGCTTTTGATGTTTCAATTTTACGCACGATTTTTACGTCATTTCCGTCCTACATCTTCCTGTGTCCGGAGACCGTTAGACTGACAATTTTCGTTTCCTGCGTGCTTTGTCCTGGGTGGATAATAATTCGTGGACTGGACTATGAAATTGATACTCCGATCCCTGCATGCGCGTTTCTCGGTATTTGCACTGCCAAATACCTCACGTTAGTAACATTTGCATCACATTACAACCAGCTGGAGGAAATTTTCGTCTTTACGAATCTTCAGTGATTTCGTGAAAATTGCCTTTTGTAGAATTTGTAGAATTCCATACCGTGTAATTCTACCCTCTAAATAATTTTCCTGAAAAAAAAAAGGATAATAAACTAAAACAAAAAAAATAAACAAATAAAAAAGCTGTTCCTATCAGACAAAAGTGACGTTAAAAAACATATTTTTAATCTATGCGAATGTGAAGACTTCTCTCTCTTTATCGTTTACCCTTATTTCTATCTAAACATTAAATTCACTGCATGAAGTCTTTATTTCGTAGCACAGCACGAGCTATAATCGTTTTCCATATGGATAGCACACATGATCCCTTGTGGCGTAGCCTTAGCTTTTGACCGCGCGCAAATCTCAGGCAAAATCGAGACTTTGCACCCAAATGAAGCTTTCGCCGCGCGCAAATCGCAAGCAAAATCGAGACTTCGCGCCCAAATGAAGAGCCTGTATGCAGGCGACTTGTGACGCGCAATCACCGTTTCATTGTCCATGTTGTCCTTTTGTCGCGGGTACGTCAATGTAGTGGCTTCGGAGTGGCTTCGGCTTCGCTTCTGTTGTACACAATGGGACTGCCTGGAAGAGTAATGAAAGAAACCTTTTTCAAATGTCTCCTCCTGAAAAAGTGGAAGAAGTAGTCTTCTCCACCTACGGCATGCAAAAAGACGGCGGACTGGGTTGAACCTATGGCAAAGCCCTCTCCCCTTTTCTTTTCCGGCGAAACATTAATTGTAGGTTGCAGCAGAAGGGATTCAATAGTTCTTGATGCTTTTCTAATTCTAAAGGTCTCCCAAACTCACTGGAAATCTGTACTTATTCATACATCGTCCCCGGGTCTTATTTCATGTTTTTTATCCACGAGGTAAAAGAAAAAAATGGGAGCACAAGCGTTTCACGTGAAGCATTGGTGTTGAAGTAGCACGTGCGTTTCACGTGAAGCATAGCCTTGCGTGAAAAGAGGCTTTGTGCTATTCCCATCAGGAATCCCAGGGATATGATTGCCGGAACGTGATCGAGAAAATAAAGGTTTAATTCAACCCCTTTTGGGGGTTGAACATATCGAAACGTTGTTATGGCCGATAAAACCGCTTAAATTATTTCAAAGTGGTCGCTAGTCAATCTCACATATAGACACCATGACATATTTTTTACTCAAATTCACAGTCCAGTCCGAAGTCTAATTTTTATCTATCTGTCACGAGCTCCGCTCTCTTGTGGAGATCAGTGACCGGCAGCGGGTTAAAGGACGCAAGTTAATGTACGGGTAGCAAATCTTAACGGCATGGTACAAGTTTTCATTTTAGCTCGGTTTGAATTTTTGCTTGGTTTATTCCCTTTTCCACACACTCTCTTTCACTTTCCTGATTTAAAAAACAGCAAAGCCAAACCATAGAAACTTAAGACAATGAGGTTGGTCTTACATTTCAGCCCCCGCAAATGTCACGGGTGCAAATTTACCAACAGAGAAAAAAGTAACGACAACTACAACAGGAAAAGCAACTGGAGAAAAAAAATCATAGAACAGGCATGATCAAGCTTGTCCCTCCCCCCAAGGTTAGAGTTCAGTCAAAAATCTTGCGGTGTACGCTTGATCTGAAATTTCCTGCAGGGTTTTATTTTATCTCAGATTATCACCAGATGCTTAGCCCAGAAAGGAAATAAGCTGTTATGATATTTAATTACACACGAGTATTGTTTTCCCCTGTCATGTCAAAATGCAAGTATTGATTTCCGCTGCGGTGTCATTATAAAAGCTGTAGGTTGTCCTGATTTTCGCTCAGTAGCTCCAACCGAAGCTTACCAAGCGAAATGAGACTACTGGTTGCTTGTCTCTTTGTTGGCGGCATTTTAGCCGGTAAGACAAATTATTCATTTATTTATTGCATATTCACTGTAACAAACGTTTTATCTCGCCTCGTCTCCTACAACGGTTGGCTCCACGTCTGCTATGTACATCCTCAACTCCATTTTACCATTATTTAACGCCCAGAAAGTAAAATCGTTTTTCTCCAGTAGCGAAGCTTCTGGATCAGCTGTCCTAAAAGGGCTAAGTCTAAACCTCCTCCTTGCACAACTTGCGGTGTTCTGCTCACTTTTAAAAATAATTTGCTTCCTGAAGGCCACCTTTATTCATTGCGTTACTTGCAGTCCTCTGAAAATTTTTTCCATCTCCAAGAAATTAAAAACAGCTATTGTTCCACCAGTGTGTTGTTTGTTTCAAAGGGAGTAGGTTTCCTTTACCCTTTGCTTAACGCTCGTTTTATGTCAATTTGTACTTCTGAACGATAAAATAGTGTTGGTATAGATTTTTTTCTTTTTGCTGCTTGCGAGGGAAGCCTCGCTATGGGTGTTAAATTTCTCCCTTATTTTATTTGCGTCGGGGAAAACCAATCTCAGACATTCTTTCGCAAAAAATATTTTCTCTTCATTCCTTGTCTGTTTTTCATTTGTCTTAACCGTGTTGTTGTTTGCTCTAATACACGTCATTTGTTTCTCTGCAGTTCCTGTCAAGAGAAACTCGGAGGAGATTTGCGAGACAGGTACGGAGAATGCAGCCTTATGATCATTTGTTTGAAATGTTCGTTTTCTTTTTCCCTTGCAAAAAGGTTAAATTCTGCGCGGTCTTTGCGCCAAATCGAAACTTTCTTTTAGTGCATTTAAAACCATTTGAGAAGCTAAGACCAATAAAAAATTGACCTGGTAAATTCCTTTGCGAAGTCAAGCTGTCTTGTAGCTGTCAACCTCGATGATGATTAAAAGATTTTTTTTTAAGAAATTAAATTTACGAATAGTGTAAAAATGCCATTCTTGATTCAGTGTTGTATTCAAAGAGCATATCAGGATTAGCCATATCTTCGGTTTTCGGCACAATTGTGGTTTGCCTGACAATGAGCGTGTATGTTCCCAAAAAAGCTTTCTGTTTCCGAGAATCCTTCTTAATTTCATAATTCTATTGTTCTGCCAAAAGGGACTTGATTACACTCATAACATTGATTGGAACGAATGAAAATGTAACATACAAGAACGCAGCAAAATTCGAATTTTCTTCACCGATGAGTCAAGGAGATAAGTTTGTTTCCGTTTTTTCCGTATTTATTTTCACGTTGATCTCTTCGAAAGTTTGGACAGTGTCCCAGGTCAGCCGCGGGTCCATGCACTGACCTCCAACTACTGGAGCACGTGTACATTTTTAAGTTTCCACGCGCGCGTGCATGATACCATTGTTAGTTTCCCTTATCTCTGCCTAAAAATACCACGTCATCTGACAATTACCATGTTCAATAAAATTTCCGTTGATGTCGACGTATGCTTTGTTGACAGCTTGATTAATTGGAATTGATCGGAAAGCGCATGTGACTCATTCGTTGCATGTGAATAGCTTGGTATTGAGGATGATAAAGGGATCGTATCGCACGCCTGATATTCTGGTGTATTTTAATCGAGACCACGAACGAGTTCTGAATAAAAGGCGCTAGATTGATTCTTACCTCCACCCAAACTTAAGTTATGTAGACAATTCAGAATCTGTCCCTTTCAGTTTTTGTGCATCAACGGAAAATTCATTAATGGAATGCTTAGGAATTCACGCCATTTTCACTGCATTGTATCCTAAGAATTCTGTACCCATTTCTGGATGGCTTTGTAACGTTTTCTTTGTGCAGAGAAACACTCATGATTCATAAGACCTGCAAGAGAAAAACCAAAAGTAATGGTTAGGGAAGGTGGGCGTTGGCCACCTTGTAATAAAACAGGGCTAAAGTGGGTGTGTTCGAAGGAGGCACAATTACTTACAAACAACGCGTGGGAAGAAAAAAGAAACACTGCGAAACAATGACAGCTTTCAGAAATCCGTTTGGGTCAAGATCACTGGCTATTTTGTGAAAGTCAACACGATTAATACTAAGTCATATCCGGCACTTACAATTTTTTTTCAAAAATGATAGCTTTTCAGCCAAAAGCGACTCGTGACACCTTACATTTCTAGTGCGGCCGCAATCACGCACTTGATATCCAGTTATCTGTTATCTTTAACACTTCAGAAATTTCAGTCCTCTTATGGTGCGGTAGGGGGACCTATTCTTGGCCAAGCTCCCGATGATTTGCCTGTAAGTTTGAGTATGAACGAATCGCAGAGATCTACCACTGAAATGGCCCTCGGCAGTACTTTGCTTTTCGGAATATAATTACGCGAAAAGTCTTCGAAGCTTATGCCTCTGCGTTAAGTTTCATTGGATTTATCTGGGTTGCCTCGCCTCCTATTGTACCAGAATATCTTCGTGCAGAAATTGAAATGTAGACTACCTACTAATCCTTTCCCGAGGTAACTTTTGCTGTTGAAAATATTTTAAACCACAAGTAATCTTGAATTTTTCTGTCTGAATTTTGATCTTATGCTCGTTTCAGAGGACAGAATTGGAAGACCCCCAACCCCTCCCCCAGCTAACAATAATACCCTTACAAAACCCGTGCCTCGATCTTCAGTAATCCACCTCTTTAAACCACCCCTTCTGTTCAAGAAGGAGAATTTTGGACATAAGAGCTGGTTACATTTTCGGTGATGGTTTTTCCTCTTACGCTAGCTGTTATCAAAGCGTTCATGCCATACAGGGAAACGTGTGACTTGATTGTATCAATAACAACACACGCGTGCTCTTGAAAATGCTGTTAATCACTTCAAGCGGAAACTGAAACAAGTAGCTGCACATTCGATGAGATAAACCAGGGTGGTCTTTTTGCTTTGTACTTTTTGAATAGCGTTGAATTGAAACATCCTCTGTGAAAAAAGATGATGATAAAAAGAAGAAAAAAAGTGGGGGGGGGGGGGGGGGGAAGCTTACAAGCAATGTATCACGAGTCATCATGCGCAGTCTAAAACCCAGGGAACATCACGAACTGTTTAACGATATCTTTTTCTAATCAATGCTAAGTCTGGTAGGTTCCATTGCTTAATCTGTTGGGAAAGTCCTAATAAAAGATATTGATTTTAAAGAAAGCGTTGCACACATTGCCCTAAAGGCGTATCGCAGATTGCGTGCGACTTGAACATTCTTCTTGACATGTTGATTGCCTCGCTTCAAAATGGGATTTACGTTTCCAATAAGATGAATTAAGTCACGTCCAAAAGAAACAAATTCTAAAGGGCATGATACATAACCGCAAGTTACATAATGCCTTATGATTTTGTGGGATGCCTTGTGATAACTCTTCAAAGAACAAAGTTTTCGTTTATCTTGTGTAACTAATTGTTTATTAGAAACACGTTTTAGCAATAAATACCTTGAATGATAGTTTATCATTCTTCAGTTCTTTTCTGCAAAAGTCGCAAACCCAGCCTCTAGCATACAGCTAGTGTTTCTCAATTGCCTTTACACATGAAGTAAATTTCAGTTTCAATTATTCTAGAATACTGGAACACCTAAACTGAAAAACGTCATTTTTTCCCTTTTTTTTTACCGGGGCGTATGCGTAGACGGAGACGATCGGTTACCCATACACCAGTTGTCCAAATAGTCCAAATTTCCGAGATTTTCTTTAAGGGCCTTTTTAAGGCGTTCAACGATTGAACGGTCTGGAGACGAATATTCTGCTAAAACTTCTAACGCAGCAGTAGGATTTCGTCCACAAACCGAAACTTATAAACCACATTTTTTTTTCAGTGCTATAGACAGAACCGCTAGTCAGTGGTTGAACCGAAACTTTTACTAAGATTTTAATCACCGACTATCTCAACTTTTCATGCACGGCGTAATGAATTTGTCACAGGAAGAAACAGAACTTTTAATAATAAGGTTGTCCTCCATACAAAATTTTAAGACTCTCCTCACATGATTCCTCCTGGTGATTCTCATATCGCTCATTTTGTTGCAGGCAAAACTCGATTTTTCACAAACAGGCGATACACGTATCGTTATGTAGCCACTAGTGTGACTGGCGTGACAGGAACAACCAATCAGACCACTGGGCTTAAGATCGAGGCCAAATGCGAGATCGAGGGTCTTGGACAGTGCGAGCACATCCTCAAGGTTGGTTAAAAGGAGCTCGGTCACGATATTTTGGGTCATTATTAGAGACATAAAACAATACATACATACATACATCACATTATTTACCCTCGGATTTTAGAGTAGCTTGTGCAGCTAATATCTCCGAGCATTTAATTATCAGATGAGAGATAGACCACTACACCGGGAACTACGTCCCCTACTCTTTTCGAACAGTGTGGGGGTTCTTTTACGTCCCACAGAATCAAATTATGAAGAGTTGTGAGACGGGGCCTACGGTTTATCGTCCTTATCCGAGAAGACTAGAAAGTCTAACCATTTGCAGATGTTATTACAAAGGCAGCACTTTCTCCTCAATTATTTAAAGACCCTGAGTGTTGGTCCGACCGGGGTTTGAACCACCGACCTCCCGCACACTAGTCCGGTGCTCTACCACTGAGCTAACCGGTCGGCATTTAAATAACGGGAAACAGTGAAATAACAATTTGTCAGGGAAGATAAGCACCAGAGAGACAAGGATAAATGGAAATGTGGTCATGATGGTGAAGGTGGAGAAGATTGAAACGGATTGCAAATGGCATTTTTGAAAAAAGCCAAAAACCGTGACTTAGCTCCTTTCATTTGTTGGTTGGTTGGTTGGCTGATTGACTGATTGATTTCATTGACTACTGGGTTAAAAAGTCTGGACTACTTGGATAGCAATTACTGCTTGTGTCACCTTATCATGAAACGCATTGATTGACCCTGACAAGGCCTAGTTCTTCGCAAATGCGAAGATTAACCAAATTTCTTGAAGTAAGGCTCCACGAAATGTATGGGAATCGGTAAGGAGAGTCAATTGCTCCAGCTTTAAGCTTCCACAGTTTCGAATATTGAGCTAACATACCACTGCTTTCTACATTTTTTAAAATACGCCAAACAATTCTGCTCTTTGTCACGCAACGCTTTACAGTCATCGCTGCGTGACCGCGTGACAAGATTTTAGAGGGCAGATACAAGATGAAGACATTATTTCTGGGGAGCATAATTTTCCCTTTTCCCGCAGTTGTCGGATGTGAAACTCTTGGAAGCCTCGCCAGAAGATGAGAAGATATTCCAGACTTCTCCCAACCAGGAGAGCTTCAAGAAAGCTCTGGAGGAATATGACTTATTCTTCAAAGGAGACAATGGCCGCTTCATGGTGGTGTCTCCCCACGTTGAAGAACCTTTGTACGTGACCAACATCAAACGCGGTATTTTGAGTGCTCTGCAGCTGCAGTTCACTGAGGAACAGAGCGCAGTAATTTCAGAGGTATGAGATTATAATTATTCATAAAATTCCGAAATAAAAACAAACAAACGAACAAAAACACGCACAAATTTAAAATGTCTCCTCTGTTCTTTACACAGGTTGACGTGTCTGGCAATTGTTCATCTGAGTATGAAATCGTGGGCATCCAAGAAACGGAGACGGAAATCACCAAGACTAAGAATCTCTCTCAATGCACCAACAGATCGCACAACATGACCAAGCTGAACCCCGTCATGTATAACGTGAACTCGGTAAGCAGATTTTACATTTCAAGAAAGTATAATTTCCTAATGACTGAGCGTGGAAAGAAAGCCACGATAATTGCCTCTGTAATTGAAAACATCGGACAGTATCATAGTTCTGTTAATCGATTTCCGTTTGGGGTCGCACCTATCAGAAGCAGTATCAGAGGGAAAGAACCATTGTCATCCACACAGTTTACGTCTCGATTTACCAAATATTATGGTAACTTATTATGGAGAAGAACATGATCGTTTTATTGACTAGAGATCATTTGGAAATTTAAAAGTAGCGGATTATTAACTAAAACTCATAACGAGGCAGTCACACAACATAATGGCTTAACTCAGTACAGATATTTAAATTCCGATTTTTAAAGTGATGGTCAATAAGAGAAGAGGAGACTTTCTTATATGCTATCCAGTCTTACAGAGGTATTTCCCTTTGTTTTAGACGGTGCAGAGTCCCCTGAATTCTTCCAGTTTCTGTCGTTACATTGTGGGAAGCCACATCAAGACCGTAGAATGCAACGAAACACACCTCTTGAGACCATTCAGCTACAACGGTGCTGGCGTGACAACCAATGTCACGTAAGTAGCGTAATTTTACCTTGCAGTTGTAACAGGGAAAGATTATTAGTATTTTGCACAGTTTTTTTTTTTTTTTTTTAGTTTTTTTTTTAGTTTTAATTTTTTTTAATCTTACACTGTATCTGGGGTCATGTAGCATTCATGGTATCAGTTTATTGAATTCCCTTACCTACCAGAGAGCTTTCGTGACATACAATTACTTGTAACACTGGCAGACGTCTATCCACGGTTGGAAAATTTATATTCAGATCATTGTATTCATAGTGTTATAAGTTGATTGTCCACTGCAATACTGGACACACTAAATTTCTGACAGACTTCACAAGCGGTCTTGAGCACAATTATCACGAGTTTGCGTGACAAACAGTGTCACGTTTGTTGTAACTTGAGACCCCTCGTCCATTGTTGTGTAGTAATTCTATCGTCAACCATAACCAGCGCTAGATTTCCAATGCATTGCTTTGGAAGTGTAAGAGGACAGTTCTTGTCTATGTTACTTCACTATCAGACTTATGAATTGTTCAACTTCATTAGGTTACCCAATAAGTAAAGTTCTGCTGATGCACAAAGTTATCTCTGACTCAATTGCAGGTTGAATTTAACTTTGGAGTCTATAAAGCAGACTGTGTTCTTTGATTACGAACGTGGAGGTAGGTAATGTGCTTTTTTACCTTTTTGGCCTTTATCTAATTCTATAAAATTGGGTTGTTGTACAACTTACTTGGACTCAGTGGCGAGTAAGGAACAAAAATTTAGAAAAATTTTTTTCGCTCTTGTGCCGACCAATAAACTCATAGTAAAATTGCAATTATTCTAAACGACTGTATCAATTCTTTCCCTAGGCTCTAAGGGGTTAAATACCACTCATTACCTACTCTTAATTTATCATTATTCCCTACTATTTCATCCTACCAAGTAGCTCTAGTGGTCCCAAGCTTTGACGTAGGATTACTACATGACGTTACTCTATTTTTTTAACAAACAGAGAGACGCAAGACTTGCCTCCTGTACGAACATACAGTCCCTGCAGTGGACGAACCAGTTTACGGAAACAATTCTCAGAAAGTGGAAGCCATTCTCGAAGAGTTAATCACGGTTCTCCCAATCAACGAAACCAAACCAATCACCGCGGCTAAATTCACCAGCCTTGTGTTCGCCATGCGTAAGCTGGACGTGATTGCACTGAGGAGTGCATGGACCCAATTTTACAACTGCGACGAGGGAGCAGTCAGGCTGTACACAGAGAAGCAGTGTAAAAAATCACAGTAAGTTATAAGATCAAAGAAAGAAGCGCAAATATGCGAGTTTATTTGTTTGTTGTGAGAGAAGTCGCAAGCAGCATGTACCAACGACAACTTGCTTTAGCTGAAAGGTTTGGACAGTACCTCACGTTTTTGAACAATTTTGCGATTGAATATTAATAAGGCCTTTTCTGCGCAGATCGATGTGATAATGTGGCTTTCAGACACACTAGAGAACTGCTTTGATCAGTCACTTGATTTTCTTTTACTTTAATAGTCTGCTTGTTGTCGCAATTTCCTTTCTTTTCTCCCAGGTCGTATTTGATTGATGCCATCACTCAGTGTGGTACAGTGCCATGCATGAGGTTCATCATCAAGGCAATCAGCGACTACAATCAAGTAAAACCAGAACACGTGACAGTACTGTTGTCTGGAATGAGCGCCGTCCAAAAGCCTTCTCCAAACCTCTTCACGGAAGTAGTTGTAAGTTTGCATTGACCACTGCACGTTTCATTTTTCTCTCTTTCTTTTCAACGGTAGAAAACCAGCTTTCCTTTAGGCATGTTCCCCGCCACCAGTGAACTTGACATTTAGCGATAATGACTAGAGCAAAACTGTAAGAAAGAGGAAACCATAGTATAGATTAGACAATAGTCGTAACGTAATGTACTTAGTTGTAGCTCTCATTTTAGTTATTCTTACCTAGACTCGAGAATTAGACAACCAAAACAATGCAGAGTGTAAATTCCCCTACATCGGAATTTAATCCATAAAATCAAATCAGGTGGGAAAAGCTTTGTGAAACATAGGGAAAGGGACGGGTTCACTATGAAAACGCAATTCTTTGAATAACTTTTATGTAAATGAACGCAGTATAGGATTTTAGCCTTTGTTAGAATCACTAAAAATACCTGTTGAAGTCAATACACGTAGAAATGGCTTTGTGATCGCTGCTTGATTCTCATGGTAAAACTGCATTTATCTTATGGTGTCATTTCTCTTTAGGATCTACTGCAACAGAAAACTAGCCTACCCAAGACTACCCTTTTGTCCCTTGGTACTATGATCAGAAAGTATTGCCAACAAGCGCCACAAGAATGCACAAGCGATTCTGTAAGTATTTTTGGCATGTATCGAAAGGTCGTGTTGAAAGGCTGCGAAAGAATAAATCAAGTATCTGGCAAAGTAACCAAGACTCGTAGCCTCCCTCCGCCACCCCCTCACTAATCTTTGCAGGAACCAAACTTAAAGAAGAAACCTTTCCCTTAAACGAACCGTTCCTTTAAATGAAGCATTTCAAAGGAAACTTTAGAACGTAAACTTTAAGTTTTGACCTGGGACATTTTTACCTGTAATTTCCTCTAAGTGTTTCGCCCTCACGAAATGGATTTTATCTTATTTTCAATTTGTCTTACGCTTGCCACAATTTCAGCGCATTATTTCTTTATTTGTTGATATATATTTCCTTTTTGTTGGAAAGAAAAGATCTCCGCATTTTGTCTTATCCAGGTACTGATATGAAAAGCTATATGGCATATAATTTTTGTGTGAAACTGATTGATGTATGGCGTGGAATTCCTTTCCAGTCTTTCAAGGTTATGGAAGCCGTAGACTTCCTGGAAAAACAACTCCCACAGCACTGCGACGCAAATCCAGAAACCGTGGATGACGTCATCATCACGCTAAAAGCCATCGGAAATGCCGGTCGAATGCGATCCAAGGCAACTGAACTCGTGAAATGCTCGCAAGGTGCCAATTACCTTAATGTCTCCGTGGTTGCCATAGAGACCATCCGACGCATGCCTTACTGCCCGGACACTTGGAAGTCTTTGAAGTGGGAGGTGTTCAGCGATTATGGCAAAGACCCCGAGGTCAGGCTCCAGGCGTACCTGGCTTTGATGAAGTACCCCTCTGAGAAGATTGTCGAATTCGTGGCCAAAGTGCTTGATGACGAGGTCAACACTCAAGTCGGTGGTTTCGTGTACTCTCATCTGAAGCAGATGAATGAGTCCGTGGAACCAACTTATGGCAAAAAGTGAGTTCTTTACGCTTACAGCGCCTTGAGCATTCGTCCTCAAACTCTAAATTTTAAATAAATTTGCACTGCCTACTTCTTTGTACTGAAATTAACGCTCCACAATTGCCATTTCGGATTAATTTAAGTTACGTTAATTGTAATTTCCACAACGCCACGTTTTTTCATTTCAACCAAAACCGCTCTCAATCTTGTCTTGTGTGTTCTCTTTTCAGTACTTTTTGTTTTTTATTTACTCAAGAC
>JAEMWC010000478.1:105000-115000 GCA_016490735.1 Pachyseris speciosa
AGCTCTTCCTTCCTCGGGGGAGTAGTGTACCCAGTCTGGCAGAACATCACAGAAATCTTGAATATCAGTGTCTTCAACTTCACATACGAACTTGTCCACAACTTGACCATCTGCAACACACCACTAGAATGGCTGCTAACAGTACTTCACTACCCCGTTAACATCACCATGCAAATTCATAACATCACTTCCAACACGACCTTGTACGCGGCCATCGAAGGCCTGTTCAACAAAACCCTGGAGATGTACAACACAACGGTGCGTTCAACAGCGTGTCGTGTCAACAGGACCCACGAATGGCTCGTGAACGTGACCGACTTTGTTGTGATGCTCGTCAATGACACTGTGAACGTTCTCAACGTCACCAGCAACAAGACCACGCAGGAAATTATTGAGTTTTACATCAACCGTACCCAGAATATGACCAATCAGCTCTACAACATGACGCTACAGCTGCTGACCTCGGCGAACTTCAGCAAGCCACTGAATGAGACATGGGAGATGCTGAATCTCACTGAACATTATAACAACTGGACTCACAGGTACGTTGTAGATAGACTTCCGAGCAACTTGAGTTTTCATGAAAATTTCGAGATTTTACCGGCGCTATCTTAAAAACCTCAATTTGCAAAAATTTCAATAGGTTGGTTTGTAACGTTATTCTTAGTTTTTTGTCATCTTGGTGTCAGAAGACATCATCCACAGAAAAAATAAAATAAACTTTCTGGAAATTAACCCCCAAGATCTACTCTTAAAACATCGGAAACCTCAGGACCCTTTCCCGCGTCAATAAAAGTTAGAATCAGTTTGCGCAAAATAATAAACAGCACCCCTTTTAAAACGATGCCGCGGGAACTGGCTTATCATGAACTTTCATCTAAATACCAAGCAGGTTCGAATCGCCGTGTACAGCACAACACACAACACTGAGAAAAGTAATGGCTTATAACCTTGAGGGTTTTCGTACTCAAACTGGATAGTTAAATCTACAATGCATAGCTGAAACATAGGGTGAATATTTCTTTTGTATGTCCATTGCATAGGTAAACAAAAGCTTCATTTGGTCATTCAGCTTAGTCAGCAAGTTCTCGCGGAAGGACTTCCCGATGAGCCTTTTCTTGGCTCATAGCTGCTCTATCCATCATTCAACAAACCAGTAGTCGCACTACAAGATTTCCTAAAACACCTAAACGTTCACGCGAAAAACAGAGAAACATTGTTAGGCTGAGTTTCCAATGGCACATTGACTGGTGCTATTTCTTTCCACAGCATGCCCTGGATGCGCCCTGTTCTCAACAAGTGGAACGTAACTATGTTCCAAGTAATCAGCATCATGAGGAATCACAGCTGGCAGAACTACACACGGTACTACTTCCCCAGATTGGTCAACTACACGCTTTCACCATTAGAGGAAGATATCTACGTGATGACTTGGTACCTAAAGACATTCCCGTCGAACGCCACTGTTACTGAGGACATGCTGAACAGCACCTTTGTGTGGCCAATGCGAATCAACTACACCCAGTGGTTCTATAACTTTACCTTCTTTTACATGAACATGACGGCCAAGACGCTGAATGTCACTCAAAACATGACCGAGTTCTTCGTGAACAGGTTATTATCATTATCATTATCAGTATCATTGTCATTGTTTGCATTAGTGTACATATATTTCATAAATATTAAGCAAATGGCAACCATTCAAAAGTACTGCTACTAAGCATCCACTTGCATTGAATAAAGTACAAATTGGACCACCATGCCCAACATGATCAGCAATCCTCACAAAAAGTTCAAATTATCAATTTTCATAACAAGACTAAAAATGCTACAGCCACTTCTCCAGCACAATAAATAAACCCTTCAAATACTATCAAACACCAGGTATTTCAATTGCATCCAGTGACTACACAATGAACGTATATATGACGTTCATTTGAGCGGATCAATTTACGTTTTACTCTTAAATTTAAAAAATCGCTTGTACATTTATAATTGTAAAGGAAATTTCAGGCCTTGCATTAATATGGTCATAATGAAGAACGTCATAGACTTAACACCCGCACTGAACATCGAGAAAGTGAGACGAAACACATACTAGTACACATGTCCATACCTTCTCCTTCTGAAAAAGGTTAGCGGGGCATTTGTTTACAATAACTGCAAGATTTTTATGCTGCATTTCAATTATCTTTCTCAACAGCACGTTTAACCTGACCATCATGACAGTCAACATCACCGCCAACTGGACCCAGGCATTTTACAACTTCACATTCTCTGCGGTCAACATCACAGCCAGCTTCGTGAACGGTTCTTTCTTGAACGAGACGATGTGTCACTATGCCCATCTGCCCAATTACTTCTACTTCACTGCGATGAATTTCACGTGTAACATCACAGAGCATGTATGGAACTACACCATGTGTATGGTGAACCAGACAGTCCTCGCGCACCTTAACAATACCGTGTCGCCTGTGCTCACTATGATGAAGAGCTTAAAAATGTTGAGCGAATTGAAGTCAGAGGACATCGTGGAGTTGCTTCAGCCACAAAGTAAGACGTAAACTGATCAAAAGGAATAGTATACGAACGTTTTTAAGGCAACTGACAAACATCTTGTAACACTGTTTTTATTTTTTCTAACTGGGTTAGCAGCCATTTGTTATCACCGAATAAACATTTTCTCGAAACCTGAGTAGGGAACGCGATGGGGACCGGACTTACAGCAAGAATTATGGGAATCGTGAACTCTAGACCCCATCTATCCTGTAAGGAAAGAACAAGTTAGTATTATTTGCCTTGTAATAAACCGCAAATGTTTGTAACTTGTCCCTATTCTTTCATTCATCAGACGTAACGGCTATGACATTTGGACGCCATCACTTCTATACCTTCGACAAGCGCTACTTCCGCTTCCCCGGATTCAAGAAACCTTACTGCCAGTTCCTGGTAGCGCATGACTTCAAGGACGGCAACTTCACCATCATGGCTGGCTCGGATTTCATTAGTGTTACCACCAGAGACGCAGAGGTTAAGATCTACAGAAGTGGCCTTGTGAGGTCTCAGGGTATCACCACGGACAACGAAATGAACATTCTGGACAGTATCGAATATGATGAATTGCCAGTACAGTTTGAGAACACCACTATTGTCAGAAACGGGCCTTTTATAAACCTGACCAATGACTTCGGTTTCTCTGTCGAGTGCGACATGGAACACTTCATCTGCAGTTACATCATCTCTGGTTTCTATCATAACAGAACTGCTGGTACGTGAATAAAGTGCTTGGCAGTGCATTCTTTATCATCTAGTGATACAGTTCTTTATTTCACCTGCCACTGTTAATGCCGTGTGACGCTTAAACCTCGAGCCTTTGCGACGAAACCATAACACGCATGACACAGGTTTAATGAGCTTTCGGTCACGCCATGTAAGCTGAAGATTTACTCCAAGAACGTTAGTTCGGTTAGGAGTGTATACGAAGCAGAAAATGGAGTTGAAAATGGACTTGTAGTGGGGTTTTCGTTGTTGTTGTTGTTGTTGTTTTTTTTTTTTGCCATTTTGAATGAGACTCCTGATGTTGGTTTCCTAATGAAACCTTCGCCCCAGTGTTTAATATACTTGAGTTAACAAAAAAGACTCCTGATGTTGGTTTCCTAATGAAACCTTCGCCCCAGTGTTTAATATACTTGAGTTAACTGTCGCAGTGATGCTTGCCTTCAAACATTATGTTCTTTTCCACTCCAGGTTTGCTAGGCACCAACAATGGTGAACCAAGCGACGATTGGCTCTCTCCAAGTGGCAAGAACAGAACAAAAGTGACTGACTTTGTCAACTCGTGGCTTGTGCGTGGAGACGAGGACTGCAAAGTGGAGAAGGAGGTCGAGGGCTGCTCCACATTTGTACCGAACAACCGCTGTAAGGAGCTATTTGAGAACGAGTCCTCGCCTCTCAGTAAATGTTTCTCCAAGGTATGATCATTTTGCTTTTCGATGATAGAGGTTGGATGGTTGCTTGGTTGGCTGAGTGGGTGGTTAGCTGGCTGGTTAGCGTTGTTTCTTGGAATTTGACGGCCTTTCTACCAATCACAGAATATTGTAAAATGTTATACGCTCCCTTAAAAGCATTCTAAGCGTTGTAATATCTCTTTTCGTGTCTGTTTAGGTGAACCCACTTGACTTCCAATCTGCATGCAAGGCTGAGTACAGCGTCTGCGACATTGAAGTCTCATCGAGGTCTGTGCACTGCAACGTGACTGCAGCCTACGTCCAGGAGTGTAATCGTCACGGAATCCACATCGCCTTGCCTGACGAGTGTTGTAAGTGTTATGCATTACATCGTCGTTAATCTGACGAACGTCATTAGAAATTTCAAGTTTCCTCTAGTCTCCGTTCGACCGAAAACAAACCGCACTAAGAGAAGTTTTTCAAACGACTCGGAGCTCGCTTAAATTGTTTCAGACACATTCCTGCAGACAATGCATCACAGCCAGTAGCTATCATTTCACTTAATACTGTTTTGCGTTTGTAGCATCATGTGATGTCGACGGCATTGTCTACGAGAAGAATTCCACCTGGGTGCAAGAGCCTACTCGAAAAGTGGACGTTGTTTTTGTATGCAGTGAAGGAGAGGGTATGAAATCAGTGGTGTCCTTGCTGCCTGACTCAGTTCAACATCTCGACCAGGAGTTGAAGACACGCATGCTGCTTCCACGGTTTGGCCTGGTAGGATTCAGCGGTAAAGCGCCAGTGCACAGGCCCGGCCACTCTCATACTATTAAAGGACAGCTATTCGGTGACGCGAAGAACTTCACCAAGCGAGTGATCAGCAATATTGAGTTCGCTGTCAGGTAGGGGTTAGAAGTTATTACACCGTGGTTGCGATATCGGTGGCGGAGAGTAGGGAGTGTTGTGGGGGGGGGGGGGATAGCACGCTACACGAGACAAATTTGAAAACCGACATCAATATTCTGAAGTCAACAAACCTTAACCTTCATGTCTAGTTAACCAAAAACAAGGAGTATTTAGTATTTTAGTCAGTTTCAAGCAGAGGGCTAGCTACGAATCAAGGACGCGAAAACTGGGCCAACTACTAGAAAATGAATGGTATCGAGTTGAGTCCGACTTGTTATTGGTTACGAATTAAACTGGCGCCAGTCACAGTAAAGGTCACGAGCTAAGCAAACTTGCGCATTTGTTCGTTCGAAGTTTCTTTTGGCACTTGGCTTGTAACCACCCTAATGATGTTAAATTGCTCAAATACCAAACAGCTCCTCATGTCATCATGTTGTTAACTTTCAGTGAGAAAGAATTCCCCGATAGTGATGGCTACCTCGGCTTGATGAAGGCGGCTGAGTATCCATTCAGAGCTGGAGCCACCAAACTTATTATTTTGGTGACTAACAGCCCCCGAGTGAATCACAGCAGCCTCAACAATGAAACAGTCATTGACGCGCTAAAGAACATCAGTGCAAGACTCGTTGTGATCGGAGACTTCCGGTAAGTGTAGTTAGGGGAGGGTGGAAGGGTCTTAGAACTAGGGATTATCTTTAAAATCGGGATATAACACTCATGGATCCTCACGAAACTAGTTTAGTTAAAATAGTTTTTAGATTAAATGATGCGATTTTTAAGAGAAACAGACCTTTCCTATTGACGTGAATTGCAATGAAGAATAAACGTAAAGAGAACGAAGATACTCGAAGATCCTCGAGAAAGTAGTGTAATTACGGCCAGTTTGCTGCAGCCTCGACGAGAGTGTGATTTGAATCACGAACTCACATAAGAGTGACTGTCGCGGAGGAAAAGATCAGATTTTGAGCGGAAAAGACCTTGAAATTAATCGTAGCATACCCTGAACGACAACTAATTGGGACTTGCTAAGTTTGGCTAAATCTCAGAATGATTCTTGCAAGTAAGTCATAGGCTGATCCCACTTAATCTATCCTTCTCAGTTTCAAGAAGGCCGTTGCAGTGGACACCAGGGGTACCCTGTACTCCAAGAAAGGCGAATTCGTTGTAACCAAATACTCAGACAAGCTACCACAGTATGACGAATACGTCCAAGTGCTCACTCAGACTCAGGGCGTCGCAATCAACCTGAAGTCGTTTGAGTACCCCGAACCAAACCCCAACAGATGGCAGACGCAACAGATGTTTAAGAGCATGCGCCGACAGATCTACGATGACATGGAGCAGTGCAAGCAATGCACCTGCATTGCCGATGAAGTCGGCAAGGGAAGGACTGTCTGCAAGACTGTGCCGTCTTGTAACGTCAACTAAAGTCATGTAAGTTGATTCACCGCTTCTTTTTATATTGAACGCGACTCGGTATTGTTCGCCACTATAAGGAGATTGTATTTACTGTGTGACTGTAAGATTGTTTGGGTAGACAGGAGAGGGCAGACAGTGGGTGTAGGGTGTTCTGTTAGCCGCTAAAATAGTTGTGGTTCATTCTGCTGCTCCTGTGATTTTCATTTTTTTTTTTTTTTTTTGATATTCGTTGCCTTTTTTATTTTTTACTTTGTTTGTTTGTTTGTTTGTTTTGGTCACCTAGACAGTAGCTGAACGTCTCGGCAAGTTAGCTGAATGAAAATTTTGTTGTTTTTCTCTAGTGGCGAGAAACTGTATATTCACAGTCAGACGTTTCGGGAATAACCCCTTCATTAGTGTTATAGTTGGTAGCAAATCAACTTTACGTTTGCAAACTCATAAAGACTTCGAGCAGACTCTTTCTTTCCCCTTTTTATTCAGTGCGAATAGGCCATTTCCGAATCACCTTAGGCCTCTTTTTTCAAAGCGAGGCCTGGTGCACAACCATTCGTATGAAAATGAAATCATTTGCATGCAAATGAAACCTGATTTGCATATGAAAAGATGATCACCAAGACTCGCTTTGAAAAAGAAGCCAAAGTTAATTCGGAAATGAAAACGTAAAGCTTGTGGGATGTGGCTGGAGTGACAAGGATACTTCACAAATGGCACTAAGGCCAAAAGGCTGCTAATGCTTGAGCTCAATCTTTGCTTTGGTAGATTTAAGGGGTAATGCCCGCTACCTTGTGGCCTTAGTGCCTTTAGAGTGGCTTCAGCTTACTTGATCACATTAATTTGTGAAGTATCCTTAATTCGGAAATGGCCTATTGGATCTAGCGCGCGGTTAGCAATCCCAACCCCATTCCCTCCTCGTTGTCTTCTCAAATTTGCATAATTTTACTGGGCCGTTCGCGCAAGGGATCTGGGGATAAAAGTATGACTGCGCACAGCCTACAGTGTAATAAAAAGTCCGCCTAACGCTATCACGTTCTGTAAATCCAATTTAGTGTGTCAGAAATGCGAAGGAATGATTTGTCTTACCTTGGAAAAGTTGTTCCTCTATGCTTCTCGTGAATAATTAGCTTATTATTTGAGGCGTTACCTCTCATCCTCACTTGTGTCGTTTCTTTGTTTCAGGTCCGCTCATCTATCTGCCTCGGAAATTGCCTGGATATTTTAAACGAAAGTTAATAGTCATAAGGTTTTAGTTAGAGCGGGACATAATAGCCATCATTTAGCTTTTTTGCATCATTCATGCTTTAATTTGGTTTTTGTGGGAACGTCTGCTTGATAATTTTCTACCTGAGCTTTCTTTCTTTAGTACTCATTATCAACTTTAAAAGCTGTTTGGTTTTCTTCCGTTTTAGCTAGAATCATAAGCTTGTTTCGGCAAATCCCGTGACCGTAATTTCAGCGCGCTTTATTTCGTATAATCGACTTTTTTTTAGCAAATATGTTAACAACCACAACGACTCGTAATTTTGCCGCTGTTTTCGCCTATAGCACCCGCCTGATTCTTGTGTCAGCTATAGTTTCTTCGTTTCTTTGACGTAGCGATGAATTATTCCCTTGGTCCTGGCTAAATTTGAGAGCGCTGTTACTCGCTGAACTATTTCAGTGCCAAATGAAGTATTAATGAGAAAAATACCTGTTTTTTTTTATGGAGGAAACATTAAAGATATGTTAGATTTAGCAGTAGATTACGAAAAAAATGCATATTCAGTAAAAGTGGTTAAAACGTAGTTTGTGGATCAAGGAGTCTTTTAAGCCATTTTATTAAAGTATGTTGGAAGCATTTGAAATCAGGTGTCTTTGTCCGTAGTCGACAAACACGCAAGCGCGCGCGAAAGCTGCTTGCCAAACGAGTGTGCCTCACGCGTTCCTCGTGGCATTCACTTTCGACTGAGGCCCAGCGTGCGTTTCTCAAAACTCCTGAAAACATTTCGTGCGCGAAAAGTACTTATCACGTCGGTTTTCTATCCATTGGTAATAGCTTTTAGGGCAGACCAGCCTACTGTATTCCTCAATTTCATAGTGTCTAAGATTATTGAAAATATTAGAAATCAAATTTCTAGTAATGAACCCGGTGCACGTAAAATAGTTTTTTGGGCCCGAAAGGTTTCCGGGAGTTTTGAAAAATGCGCGCCTGGTGTCTTTGTTCGTGGCTTTATATGTTGATCACTGCCAGGTCCACGTATGGTTTGGCAGTGCGACAAACACGCAAGCGTACGCGAAAGCTGTTTGCTACGCACTAAACGAGTGCGCCTCGCGTGTTTCTCGCGGCATTCACTTACTACCCTGACTGAGGCCATAGATCAGAGACGGCATCATTCGAACAACTAAAAACTCAACTTAACCAGTGTTTCACTTAATCGTTGTTCAACAACCCCCAGTTCCCCCTTCCTGGATCTCAGCCATTTACCCAACCCGTCCTTTGTAATATTTTGTGAATTTTGTGAAATTGCTGCAAGGAATAAGAAGATATCTTGCTCGAGAGCTAGTTTCCGAACCAGACGCCGACTGCTCAGCTCACTTAATAGAACGTCGGACTACCATGCGGGTGGTTGCGGGTTCAAACCCCGGCCGGACCAACGCTCGAGGTCTTTAAATAATTGAGGAGAAAGTTCTGCCTTCGTAATGACATCTGCAAACGGTTAGACTTTCTAGTCTTCTCGGATAAGGACAATAAAATGTAGGCCCCATCTCACAACTCTTCATAATTGATTCTGAGGGACGTTAAAGAACCCCTAGGGACGTAATGAAAAAAGGCTGTGACCGCCCCTGGTGTTCAACTGAAACTCTCAGCACGAGTGACGATCGCCTTTTCGTAATCTTCTTCTGATCGAAAAGACCACATAAGAATAATGAAGGACAGTAGAGTCCGAGTGCTGAAACTGGTAAACTGTGTAAACAGCACGTCAGCGAAGCGGTGGACTCAGTGTATTACAACGTATGCATTGTTTGACACCATTTCACCAACGGCACAATGGTTGCGACGCAACCAATTCTTTATTTGCGGATCCCCGTTGCTTATCTGTAATTCCCTCGTTCCTCTGTGCAGATCATTGGTCATCTTCAATCTCGGTCACGGGTTGTTGTTGTTTACTTTCTTTGTTGTTTATTCCACACACTTGTACCTTCTGCTCCCACCTCCCCTCCTTCACTTTTGTAGAATATCGCATCATGTTGCTGGGTATTTTCAACTCCTCTTAGTACCGCCTCTCCCAAAACCCCGCTTTCAGCCCTTTTTGGCTTCAGGCCTTCAGACGTCGGGGGCGGGGGATGCGAACCGGTGATTGTCATAGTCAAATCAAATCAAATCCAATCTCGTACCCAGAGTCCTCAGGCTCTTTGGCCAGCGGTTAGTCGCCAGGAGAGACTCTGGAACAATGGAAAAAAAATCAAATTTTTTGATTGGCTGGCCCGTAACGGCTTCCATTGTTTTTCCCCAGATTTTCTGGGAAAATGGCGGTCCATTATCCCAGAGTCTCTCCTGGCGACTAACCGCTGGCCAAAGAGCCTGAGGACTCTGGGTACGAGATTGAATCAAATCAAATCAAATCAAATCAAATCAAATCACTTCATTTATACACAGTGTTTTAATCAGTTACACTGGGTGAGAGACACATACGTCAAATTAACGCGAAATTTTGAAAACAATGTGCGCCTAACTTTATTTTACGCGAATT
>JAEMWC010000478.1:132500-160000 GCA_016490735.1 Pachyseris speciosa
TAATAGTACACAATGCAAAAAAATGTGTACATACAAAATGGCATTCCTGGTCAAGCACAAAACAAGATGGCTGTCTATTGGTCACTCACGGGTCAATTGCCTGGCTTATAATAATAATAATAATAATAATAGATTCACGGACATAAAAAATAACGCTGTGCGCGATTTGCGTATGATGGCATTTGTCCCAATTCTTGGCTTGCACGTCACGCAAGTATCACGCAAATAAAAAATAAAATCGCTTATCTTTCAATAAATTAAGTCAAGAAACTGAGATAGTGTAGAAGAGTAATAAATAAACAACGTATCAAAGTTTCAGCGTTGTGCGATATTCCGAACTCGAGTTATTCGGTAAAGGGTACTACTCAAAATTATAGTTTTCAGTATGGAGACGCCACACTGTGTGCCTGTGAGGAACCCCAACATGGCAGTTGGAAATCCATTGGAAACATCTGGAGCTCACTTTTTCTCTCGCAAAAGATTTTTTCTCTCTGCTAAACTTCAAAACATTCGCATAGCCACTTCTCTTAACATATTGGTTATTTAGAACTCGAAAACACAATGTAAATCGATATTTTCGTGTACGTGATATGTTTCTCAGATGCAACCACGATGTCAGGCATTGTAAAAAAATCGAAATTCAAACTGCTTTATTTTCAAAACAAAGCATGCTACCGAGCTGAAAACATGCAAGCAGATATATCTTTAAAATGTCTTTAACCTGATGAGGTAAAACCTCAAAATTTTTAATTTTAGTTTTTTCTGACGACGCGTGCTGATTTTATTTGGATTGGCTGAGGAGTTCTTCACGGCTGGCCTTTTCTTCCCTTCTAAACTTAATTCGCAGACTACTTGGGAAATTTTAAAATTTCGTCTATAGAACAACAAAATTCTTAACTTGGCATACTCTGATGATAGAACCATCTTTGCTCCGGAGCTCACGTTGTGTTGTCGTCACGTACCGTGCTCGAATTTGCATAAAACGCCGATACACACCAACGACCAATTGAATTTGGATTTGTTCTTTGAAATCTCAGCCTGCCTTACTTAGAATTTCTTGGTTTTTTGTTCGCTTCCCTTAATATCTTAGTTCTAAATAACTTTGAGTCAATCTAACAATGTTTTGGATCTGTGATAAGCTTAATTCAAAATTCCTGTCTGGTTGCCGGACATTGAGACATAACATGTAAATTGATATTCGTGCTCTGAGCAGCATAACATGTAAATTTCATGTTTGTGGTCTGAGCGTCACAAAACATGCTGAAATATTCTTTCCTTTCTTTCTTTCCATCAAGATTCCAACAGATCTGTTTACAGGTCACATTCCACAGGTCAGCACACACTGTAAATGAATAAAAGTTTGAAGCTGAACCCCACGCGAGCGCGCCGAGCATAAATGCACTTTGAAGATTCGATTCAAAATAGTCGCTACAATCGCTAATATCAAAATAATTTACAATCAAAATATTTCTCCAAAAATTTTTATTTATGGTCAGATTCTAACAACAGAATCATTTCTGCCCATGTATCAAAAAAAGGTGATAGATCTATGTGTAGCGACCATGACTGTCCTTCCTGTTCAAGATTTCCTGCTGAAACTTTTAGGTGCTACTTTGTCACTTGAAACACAAAGAAACAAAAACCTATTCAAATTCGACCGCGGTATTTTATTACCTCGGTTTTACCTCGGTTAACTTTCCCGTGGCAACTTTGGGGCCTGACCGAAAAGTTCCCTCGGCAAAAAAGCGGCCTGCTGCGGGAATACCGAGGGAAAGTCGCGAGGAGGTCATGTGGCAAAGACGCGGAAAAGGGGTCAATACTTTCAGGCAGTACTGTATTTAGCTGAGTACAGATGCTCTAAGCTTCTAATTGGAGAGACTAAATCAAATCAACTCTAAATGAATCAGATGAAATCAAATGTTGGTTTTTGGGAAGAGGGGAAAACCGGAAGTACCAGGAGAAAAACCTCTCAGAGCAGAGTAGAGAACCAACAAACTCAGCCCACTTATGACACCGAGTCCGGGAATCGAACTGGGGACACATTGGTGGAAGGCGAGCGCTCTCACCACTACACCAACTCTGCTTGTGAGTGCTCTCAAAAGTTACTTTTTTTTTAATTATTTACAACTCTGCGTTAGCCCTCTTCTTCATGTCTCTTGATATTTGAGGAAAGAGTTGACACTCTTCACAGTTAAATTATTGATCTTTTAGAATTACATGACATTTTAACTACATGTAGTGTTCTGGCATTTTATTTATTTATTTTTTATTTGTTACCCTTAACATTACCGGCACATTACTTACATACATGTACATCCTTACATGTATACAGTACTGCTCAAAAGTATGTTGTAAGTTGCCACTGTTTTTGCAGCAAAAACTTGGCTAGGTTGAGATCATCATGATTAAGTTAAGAAAACTACATGTATATACACAGTATAATGCACATGAACATGGTTATCCATTTTCAGTCTTTCGAAGTGGAGACATACAGAGGAATTCTACTGCAGCAAGCACCGCTACTACATGTATCTCGCCATGTATTCATTTAATATTTGCTTCCTTTGGATCACAAGCTTCTTCCTACACATCCTGAACTGCCAATGTTTTGGCTCGTTTGTGACTGATGGTCAACTTTTGTTTACATGTACAAATGTAGCTTTCTATTCATCTGATTCTTGACAACTGTGGTCAACCGTTTGAAAATTGAAAATTAATGTTTGCACAAGGCATGTTTGTTTTCATACGCGCCATTTTGACTGAACCAAGCACATATAATTATCCGTTTGTGTTCCTTAGAAAAAGCTCTAAACATAGAGTTTGCACAGCAATTGAGGGGTAAATTGGGTTATTGAGCTGGAAATAAGCTTATCAATTGATTGACCAAAGTAAGCTCAGCACGTATGAGGCTTCTGAACTACAGTACTCTTCAGCAAATCTTTTTGATAGATATATATGCACATTTTTACAAAGTACAGTGTATACAGGTGCAATACACTACTCTAGTTTACGCTACACTGCTTTCCTACATAAATTATTTACAACTGTTTACATCAAATTATTCAGTGTGAAAGCTATTCACATCACCAACAATTACATGTATCTATTTACAGTATAATTTAAAGCTTGCTACTGAGGGAAAGTTGAGACCTATTTGAAGTATTTAATCTCAGTATTTTCCCCATTTAATAATTGTATGTTTGTGACTGGACTTATTGTTATGTGGATTCACTTTTGTTACTGTAATAGATAAAGTTAATCAACCTTGCAGTATCAATTTTGTTAAGATTCGTAGCTCGACGGACAGGTGCATTTCATGCAGCATTCATACAGTAGATGTGCTGCTTAGCTAAGATTAAAAGTTGAAAAAAATTTACCTGAATTTAATTTTTACCTGCAACAGAGACATCATAGGAGTCTCTGTCAGCCCGCTGTACACTCAGTCAAACAATATGATATTATGAAATACTGTAAATTAATGGACCACACTTTCCTGCTGACAGAAGTAATTGTCTTTCTTTTTAGAATGTAATCAAAGGAATGGCTGACTCAACTAAATATGGCAGAGTGCGATATTACGGCTACAAACCTCCAGTTTACTCCCCAGTATTCAGTGACATTAATAAATATCTCCCCCAGCCTGCTGAGGGTAGCATTTTCTCACCACTCAAGAGGCGATACCCTAAACCAGTGACCTCAACCTCAATCGACAAACCAAGGAACTCTAATCTGTATACTGACAGGGCCAGAAGTTCAACAGTAACCAGTCATGCACTTGCTCATCAGGATTCTCTAAGAGTAAACATATCTCACGAGCAAAGAACTTTAAGTGCCAGCAGCAGTGGCGAGGTATTGTACAATGCTGGCAGACAGAAAAGACCAGCAAAGCGCCGACACCACTCTACTGCTACTCCAGGGTTTCAAGATGAAGTACCTGTGGAAGCAAAAAAAGCCAGGCGAAATTACTCCACGCCAACAGCAAATGCTGCTAGGCTGCTGAGATTCTATCCTTTTGATGTTGAGCCACCTTTGTTTACTCTTGATACAGTAAGTTGCAGTACATAACAATCCACCAATTTGCATTTGACAGAAGCACAGACCGTACAGGGATTTGAAAAGCTGACGTTTTGAGCATTAGCCCTTCGTTACAGTGAATCGAGGAACTGTGGGTTGTGTATGGTTTATATACAGAATATGGAGCTGTATATAAACCATACACAACCCACAATTCCTGAATTTGCTTCGATGAAGGGCTAACACTCGAAATGTCACCTTTTCGAATCCCTGTACAGTGGTCAATTTACATTATCAACTCTGTTGATAAACCAAATTTTCGTGTTTCACTCCCCCACCAACGCAGCCGCACAGTTTGTTTAGAAACTAACACCCTTTATTCAATTGAAGGAAGACGTGTTTTGTCGCTTGATGGTCTTACTGTAAGTTTTGATTTTCGTATATTTTTTAGCTCACTGAAGAAATGCAGGAGGAGTGCCAGAAATGTGTGCAAACTATGGAAACCTTGGGAAAGAAGTTAAAGTTGAAAACATTCCTGGAGCAAACTTTCTCTCCATTTTTTCCAGGTACAAATCGCAACAACTGTTTGTGCTACAAGCTGTACATGTACTGTATGGTGTACAATTCAATGTATAATTATTAACCCAACTGGGCAGTATTATGACGCCTTACCATGCAGTCTGTTGGTAGACATGATTAGGAATGAACCTGTTCATTTCTTGGGGAAGTGTACATGTACATGTATTTCTGCAGGGATGAAAGCCACTGTGTACTTTTTAGCATGTACAGCTAGTTGTACATGTAGGTTTTGAGGAAAATGGTTGAAAAAGTTAATTAAATGAGCCCCTTCAAGTATTAGGCTTACAGGAGCAGTAACCTTGATACAGTACTGTATTTTGACCAAAAATCAATTTTCAGTGACTTTTTCATTTATGGATTGCTTCTGGGTTACCTGTGCGATAAAATCATTCACAAGTAAATTTTGCAAGAACAAATGAGCCACAACTTAAGTTATTACCAATTTCATCTAAAATGCAAGCCATTAGGAGAGAAGTTGGAAATGTTGGCCTGACTTTTTCAAGTGGGCATCCATTTTCATCTTGACCATGCATAACCAGAAACGGGGAATGGTTTCCATGAGCTAAAATAGCCGTTTTGAAGAAAATTTGGCCACTAGATGTAGACAATGTTTGTGTTATTTTTTTGTTTGCCATTCATTTGGTAAACAGGTCTCCTTTTCTTTCCAGATTTTTACTAACAATCTGGACAAAAGATTCTGCCCCTTTGTAAAATGAGCAGTGAGCATGTGGGCTGCTTATAAATACTGTCTTTAATCTCACATGTAGAACTGATGTCTCACAGTTAAATTGGTTCATTTTGAAACATTTTGTGTTGATGTCCATTGATGCAATCTTCAGTACAATGTTGCAGTGATTTTGACATACAGTACTAATGCCAGTTTGGTTTTGCATTTCACCTCAAGGTTGCTCTCTCCATCTAACTGGCTCATCAAGCAATGGTTTTGGTGGTGATTCAAGTGATGCTGATTTCTGCTTAATTTTGAGCCATCTAAAACAGGTGTGTGTAAAATATGCAGTAGTCTACAGTAGACAAGTGAATAGTAAAATCTCCAAACTAATGATAACTTACATGTACATGTATTTTTGTGGGCTTGCTGAAGGACATATTTCACACCAAAGTCTTCCCACATTCAGAAGTTTTAAAAACTTTAGCTTGTGTTAAAAGTACTAACAAGATTTATTTACTATAGTCAATTTGAAGAGGGAGGGGTACAGCATTTCATTTGGAGATAAACCATAATTGAAGATGCTAGCAGAAAACCCTCCCAAGTGACATTTCATTTTCTGGCCATGTTTTTCTCAAAAACTAAGCACAAAACAGTGAAAAAAAAAATACAGTGTAATGTTTACCACACAAAAGGAAGCCTGTATATGAGAATTCAGCAATTTTGCAACAAAAAAATTAATAAAGAAAAATCTTTCAAAAAAGTCACTTACAGTAGGAGGGTTTTCCACTAGCCTCTTCAATAATTAACATTTGCCTTTAATTTTAGTCAAACAATAGAAGAGAAGCCTTGCCAGTTTTGAGGAAGATGCAGAGATTGCTAATCAAGGGCACTACTGACTGTAAGTACAGCTGTATAACTATTTTTCACTGTTTCCTCTGTTTGTCTTTCAGCAGTTAAGGCATAATTGACAGGCAAAGTGTTGTCTTTTATAAGTCAGAACACTTTGTCTGTTTGTAGATTATAATGTGTTTCAGATATTGGATGCATGATGACACATGCTTTCAAGTATAATGTATACAGTCAATGGTTTCATTTGTTTCCAGATTCCTTTAGCAATTGTTCAGTTATCCCTGCTTCAGTTCCAATTTTGAAATTCATGGACCCAGTCAGGTTGGTACAATACACTATAGATGTACATGTACTCATGTGTGGCAATGTGCACATTGTTAGCCTTGAAATCCAAATTATTGTAAGTCACCTCCCTCTTGCAGTTGTACACTGTACACATGTAGTTGTATTAAATGAATCTTTTTTTGTGAAGTGTAGCTTCAAATTGTTTGACTGTATAATTATGTTGAAAGTCAAAATGATTTTAACCTAGGTTGAAAATCAATTTCCTTGTCTCTTAACTCTAGGGAATAATAATACGGTTAGGAGACAAAGGAATTTCATTTTGACATGAATTTCATTTTGCCCTACAACAAACATGTACAACTAGTACAACTATTTTAAATTAGTATACAATGTATGTACAGTAATAGTGCTGAATCCCTGGTGATCTCTGGTCTTCTTTCTCAAAAAGAAAACACTCCTAACTAAACATGTGTGACCGTGCATGGGAAAACGTACCTTAACGCTTATAGTAACGTTAAACTGTCACTAACGGACGGATAGCTAATGGATTGTTAACGGCCTGCACAGCATTCTAACGTTTTGTCCTAACGTTCTAACGGTTACCTAATTTTGCCTAACGAATGATCAAAGCATGCTAACGCTTTCTCCTAACGTTCTAACGACTGACTAGGTATGCCTAACGGATGAAGGAAAAGTTCTAACGGTTGCGCAATTTGTTCTAACGGATGACTGGAGCCATTTAACGGTTATCTAATGGTTTACAGCTAAGGACTTTTAACGAACGAATAGCCTAGCTTTCAGTCCAATGTTATAAACACATAATCATGCCAAACCACAGTATTAGTCTTACACTCACGATTTTTATGAAAATGAATCACAAAGTGCTGATTTCATCAGTCGTCGATTAGACAAACATACATGTAAGTATAATTATTTCCACCGAAAGCAAAACTCAGTGATATAAACTATTACTTCTTCATCGAGACAGACAAACACAGAATTCAAGTCCTTCGATGTCATGATTATCGTCTGAGACGAGAACTTAGTCGGCGTGGCTAACATTGCTTAACTCGCAGTGTAAACAATTTAATTTGCCAGTCCCGGTGAACATTTTTTATTGTTTTACTCAAATGGTTTTGTCGCTTGTACTTACTTTACGCCATGACTAGGGGTTTTTAAAGTAACTGTTTTATTCAGCTGTGGATTCGCGAAAGATTACGCTTCTTGACAGAATGCGAAAAGCAGTACCTTTTGAAGTCACAAGTCTCCAAGTGACGGGCGTGTTGTTGGTGCTGGTTTCATCAGATAAAGTTGTTTTTATCACATGTACATGTAGTTTAAAATTGGTTTCTTCTGATTCAGGGTCAAAGACAACGAGACAACAGTCTATCAAAGTATTCATCAAGCTTCCCTCCAGAATATGGCCATTTCTTACATCATGGACAATGTAAACAGCCTTATGCAAATTAATTTTTTGAACCCGCACTTTGTGAATTGAAACGGAATAATTATTCTACTTCGGTTTGAAGACCTCTTAATTATGTTAATCATAGCAAATTGCGATCTAATGCTAACGGCTAATGGATACATGTCTTTTGCTATTGGGTGCACTCTCCGTTCTAACGGCCTGATGCTAACGTCTAATGGTTGGGCTAACGCCTCTAACGTTTTTAAGAAAACTTTCTAAGGGATGACTAATGGATGGATGCTTAACGCTTTTGCCTGTTTAATGGGTAAGCGTTAAGGTACGTTTTCCCGTGCATGGTCACATATTTCTACGAGTTTTGTTACTTGAGGAGCATCACTGAGTTTGAAGGAATTGTTTGATTCTTTGCATTTAAACCTACAGTAGTTTATTCATTAAGGTCAAAATTAATAGAAATTTAATAATGAAAATCAGGATTGCTTTTTGTTCCTTATCATCCAGTCTTTACAAATTTGTTAGAGTTCAATGTCAAAAAATGCATGAATACCTGTCTTTTTACATAAACTACTCCAAATGCCAGTGTGTTAAGCAATGCTTTTGTCAGTACATGTAAAAGAAACCTACTCTACGGAACAATGCAATGTGAGGAGCACAGGGATCCAAACTGCATAGCTCTCATAGGTCTGGGGATTCTAACAACTATTAAATTTTGTCTTTAGTTATTACTCTACACATTGTCAACAATAAAAAAAGTGTTCTTAATACAGCATTCTTTTAATTATAGTGGCTGTGAGTGTGACATTAACATCAATAATACTGTGGTGAGTAGAATCTTGTTTTTACACCTAAGGAATTTATATTTTGCTTTTAAAACCCTTGATGTCATAATGAAAAACAATTCTTCTCAGTGCTCATCTTATATTCTGTTACAAGGACACTACATGTAGTTTAATAGACAATTTTGTGATTATTTCCTGTGAATATAGTTTATGATCTAGGGAGAATGCTGATCATGCGTACACTATATGGCATGAAGTTAAATAAGAAAGCATTGGGAATGCAGCTGTACTGTGAGCTGTACATGATAGATGTAACGTCTTATGTACACTGTACCACTGTGTCATGACGCTTGTCCCATTATTGCAGTTTGCTACTGAAATGACAGAAGTGAATTTTCAAATACAGTCAATAAATAACTAGTCACAATAGAGGGATTTTCATTTGACCTTGAGAAACAACCTCTGCAAATGCTTGCATTTTGTTTCATCAGTCATAAGTTAGTTCAAATGATCGGACAATGAATGTCCCAATGTGGGTCAGAGATGGTTGATTGTCCAGATGTGTTAATTGTTTAAAACAGATTGAATGACATCAAAGCCAAATACCTGATCAAAATAATGTATAATGTGTTTGCCAAATCCAGCCAAAAGCCTTGAAGGTTTATCACTGTTTGCCAAACTAATCAACATGCCATTTGCCAGTACATTATTTTTGTTGTTTGTGTGGTCCTCTCCACAAGTAATCATTTCAAAGTCAAAAGGAAATTGCTCTACCTTATTAAGTACTACATGTACATGTACAGCAGTTGAAACAAAGATGCAAGGGAAAAACTTGAAAATGTTTGCATAACATTAATTTTTTGCTGTATAAAATTATATGCAGAGCATTTCATAATTTTTTTAAAAATTATTTTGGTTAATCTTCAGGGTGTCAGAAATACTCACTTACTTCGAGCTTATTGTGGAGGTAAGTGTTGCAGACAGTTGTTGTTTTAATCATCTTAACAGTTATACCATTCTGTGTCTAGGGTATGTTGTGGTTCAATTCTATCCTTGGTTGCATTTTTATTTTCCTTTATTTTGCACTCATTATCATACATTACCATACACAAGAACAAAAGGAAATAGAATTGAACCAAGGATAAAATTGAACTACAACAAGTACATGTAAGTGCCAAATAAATTAGGCAGATTATTGCTGTAGTTGTCATTATGTGATGTGGCTGTTGTTGTGGTTGTTGTTGTTGTCATGTGTCTTTTAGTTTTTCTTTTTCCTTGCCTACGAATTGTATCCATGGAGCATATAGGGTAAACTCCAAACTTCTTTAAAATGTTTCAAACCAACAGCAAATTTAAACCACAATGTTGACAAGTTCTAGTAACTAGGCAAATCACAGTCATTCAGGTGAATGTAGTTTTCGGGATTTTTTTTGTAGTACAATGTACATGTACAGCACATGTAAGTGAAACTCCAACATGTAAAATGTGTGAACATGATTATCCAGCTGAGTGTAGTGTACTTGCTAGCAAATGTTTTGGTAACTAAACATTCTTATGATGTGTGTAAAATAAAACGTTGCTTGAGATTTCCTTAAAAGAAATTTGGGAGTGGTCATAATGAACTTCACACATACATTGTACATGTATAATGCACATTGTTTTGTTAAATTTCAAACCAGATGCAAATTTAAACCATAACGTTGACACTTTTAATGTGATAATGTGTTATTGATTGATTGATTTGTTTGTTTATAGAGCAGTTTTCAATTGAGTGTTGAAAGTACTTCTTGTTTTGCTTTGGTTTTGCATTGCTTCACTCTGTGATTGGCCAGGAAAACTTGCACCACTTTTTTTCAACCAATGAGAAGCAAAACCAATAGCAATTTGCACTCACAAAATTGTTTTCCCTTGCTTTGTGCCAGCTACATGTAATTGCTCTGTATTCTGATTGGTTCATTGCACAGTTTTGGTCTGTTGTGATTGGTCAGAGTAATTGCTTTGGTTTGGTTTTACAACACTCAATTGAAAAGCGCTCAAATGAATTGCTTCTTTTTGTATGCTTATTACTTAATTTACAAATAACTTGGACATCCAACTGACTATGTTTTAATTTGACTTTCAGTGGACTATCGTGTGAAACCCCTTGTTGTATTGGTAAAGAAATGGGCCAAGAATCATGACATCAATGATGCCAGTATGGGGACACTGTCCAGTTATGCTCTGACCCTGATGGTCATTCACTATTTGCAAGGTAACATTGACTGAAAGTGAAATGCACAGTACCATAAATGCCTACAGTTGCACAGACAGCACATTAACATTGGCTCTAAGTACAGTATGTCTGCCCTCTCAAAAAAAAAAAAAAGTCCTAAATTGATGATGACACAAATGGCATGTTTGATCATGAAACAATGTGAGTTTCTTTCTTTCTTTTTTCAGTTTTTCCCTTGCTATTGTTGAACAGAACTAATTGACTTTCTGTTACCATTGTTTTTTCTTATGAGTTCAATATTGGCAATGCTCAAGAGACTTGCTTTAGGCAAAGTATTTTTATAAACTTACTTGAGGACAGAATTTGCTTATGGTCTAGTCAAACTTTTGACTGTTCAGTGTCAAAACCTACCTTCTGAGTTGCGAAAGGAGGTCATTTGTTTGTTTGTTTGTTTTTTCGATATGCCAGTGCTCAGATTCAGCGTATGGTATAAGGGTCATCTTTTTGTTTAAATTCGTCATTGAAAAGTATGTCCCCCCCCCCCCCCCCCCCCCCCCCCACTCAGTGTTCTCCCAAGGTATTTCACACCGGACGGGCCGCCTGGCTTGATTCATTGAAAAATCGTTGCCGCCTGGTTTACAAGTGAAGAAACCTTACATTATTTAAGATCCGGAACTGGGATCCTGCGCATAAGTAAAGAAGAAACCTCTCAATAAAAATAAATTATTTGGAATATTGCATGGTGTTTTTTCATTGTGTCTTCTCACAATTGATAAGATTTTAGCTTGTTTACCCTTCCATGAAACCTGTTATCCACTCGTTTCGTTTAACAGCAGCCATCGTTCAATTTGCCATAAATTCAAGGGCACTTAAAGGGATATTACAGCTGTACATGGAATACTAAACTAAACTTCTACGTTCGTGGACGGTTGTCAAAAATGGCAGCTTTGACGAATTCAGGATGCTCTGAACAGAAACGAAAAGCTTCTCAAAGCAAATTAAGTTCCTTTTTTACCTTGGAAAAGAGACATGAAAGCTGGAAAAGCTCAAAGAAACCTTTGAAACCTTTGAATGATGCTAGATTAGGATTCCTTTAGACACAGTTGAAAATTCCCATCAGAATGACCCCTGGCCTTCCCAAAATCCTGGGGAGAACACTGCATGCCTCTGGGATCACATGTATACACGTGTACACTATAACTGTTAACATTCTTACCGGAATGATCATGTTCAGTTGAAGGGCTGATAGCAGATTTTTTTCTTCAGGTGTCTGCCAACCTGCAGTAGTTCCTGTCTTGCAGAGGAAATATCCGGTAAGTGCTGATTCCTATCCATTATAATTAAAATCGTCAGTGAGATTTGGTAGTGTAATTCAAACTCTTACAGACAAATGCTATTGAGGGGAGGGGAAGGTATAATATTACTTTATTGTTTCAGAGCAAGGACAAGAAACACCCACCCCACCACCACGACCGGTTAGCTCAGTGGTAAAGCAGCGGATTACCGTGCGGGAGGTCGCGGGTTCAAACCCTGGCCGGACCAGCACTCGGGGTCTTTAAATAATTGAGGAGAAAGTGTTGCCTTTGTAATGACATCTACATGTACAAACCGTTAGACTTTCTAGTCTTCTCGGATAAGGACGATAAACCGTAGGCCCCGTCTCACAACTCTTCATAATTCTCTGATTCTGTGGGACGTAAAACTCTGGCAGTGACCACCCCTAGTGTCCGTCTTAAGTTGATATTGACATTACGGGGGCACTCATAACTCAACTTCATTCATTGTAAACTGCGTTATAAGCAGTCTGGCAAAGTCCCTCGGCAAGTGTTGTAATGCGCATTTGAATATTGCAGAGAAAATGCGCAATATAAAATAATGTGATATATTATTATTATTATTATTATTATTATTATTATTATTATTATTATTATTATTATTTATTATTATTATTACCCCCAAAAATAAATAAATAAATAAAATTAATAGATAAATAAATAAATAAATAGATAAAAGACTGAACAGTATGAAACAAGTTTACATTAAGTTGAAAGTCAATACCAGGAACTCCATTTCAGCTCTTCATCCATCCTTTCAGTCAGTTGTTCGTTCGGCCCTTCAGTCGTTTGTTCCTTGGGTCCTTGCTTGCTTGCCTCCTTCCTTCATTAATTTTTGTCCGTTTGTTGCCTTGGACCTCCTTACCTTGCTGCCTGCCACCCTCTCTCCCCCCCCCCCACCCCCCTCCCCCTCCTTCTTTCCGTCTGCCCGTCAATCCTTTTGTCGTTCATCCTTCCTTCCTTCCTTTTTCAGCCGTTGACGCTGTTTTTCTTTCAGAAATTGTTCAAATATCACGGAGATGTGTCAGATCTCACCATGCAGGATCCAAGTAAACACATCGACAGGAACCAGTGAGTCCAGTCAATCAGCTGCTGTTGCTCCCTATCAACATCAAATTCGCCAGTAACTGAGCTTTCAAAAGTAACTCGATTAGGTGGCTGTGCATGCAGTACCCGGTGGAGGCAATTGTTAGGGGGCCAAAGTCTTTTATTTGTAGAAAGAGGGCTTTCGAAAATCTTACAACTTCTGAGTTCGCCATGTTGCAGTCAGCATAAAATACCTTTTTTTTTTCTCATTTCATTTATTGTACCATGTTGATAAGAATAACTCGTTAGTGGATCTGCCGTAGTGTGATTCGTTTTTTTTTTTTTTTTTTTTTTTTTTTTTTTTTTTCTCCCAGGTCAGAGAACAGGCAATCTTTGGGGGAGTTATTTGTGGGATTTTTTAAATACTATGCTCAAGACTTCAGGTACGAGCTGTTTGATTGCATCAGTTAGAATAACAGCAAACCCAGAGCAGAGCAGTTGCCAGATTTGATTGTTTTGACTAACGGTTGCGTAGTTACCACAGTACTGAAAATTGGTTTTCACTCCCACAATGACTCAGCTTTAGGATTCCTTTGAAAATGAATTCCCCTTAACCATAAGTTTGAGTTTAGGTAAGTGTGCACTGACTTGGGTATTCATAACCTTGACGTGCATCGTGTGCAAGCAAACAGGACGATACTAAGGAACTTTGCGACTTTTGAAACTCATCTGGCAACATTTTGGTATAGCCTTTGATTGTTCGCTTGGCTTGGTATTCCATGGCAGTGGGATTTTGACAGCCTTGTTTTTCAGAATTTGGATTAGAAAAGTTTGGAGCTCCAAGGCCCAGCAATGACAAGCAACACACAGTCGAAATGGGTTTAACTAAAGTTGTCAACCTACCTACCCACTGACCTTTTCACACCATTTTCATTTTCATTTCAGTTGGAATAGAGATTATATCTCTATAGCAATGGGTGCTGCTTATCCTAGATTCCGTGGACAATGGCAAAGGAAACCCATTTGTATAGAGGGTAAGTGGAACTGAAGAAACGAAATTTTGAATTTCTTGGTTTTGCCGATAAATACATGTACAAGCGATGGACATCAAATTGGACGATGACGTGATGATTATGATGATGATGTCAAATTTATAAGGCGCAAATATCCATATAAATATATTCAAACGCCGTATATTCAAACGTGGCCAAACTACGTGTATCAAATTCTAGCAAGCCGCTGGATAAAGTACATTGACCAAGTAAGCCTTCATTTGTAAGGCAACCTCAAACGTGCTGTGTCGAAACTATTATAATAAGAGTATAATAATGAGAGGTTTATTGATATTTTCCGAAATGGTCCTTTTTTTCCAACGACAGAACCTTTTGATGGAAATAATGTCGCCAAAGCTGTCTGTTCGCTTGACCAGTTTAACAAGATCCACATGAAATTCCGGCTGGTATGTATACCCTTGTACAGTCACGTTATTTAGTACTTCCTACTGTATAAAAGCATGGCGGTTGACGTGGGCGGGTGGGGAGGGGGGCGGTGGGAGAGGGTAGGGGACGGGGCAGGAAAGGGAAACGCTGCCTCTGTGGAAAGGGGTGTGGCAGCTGAGATTAAATCATTTGATGGCCCAGTGGTCATTGAAACGTTATTTCCAGCAGTGAGGTAATAAACTTGATCTGAAGTGTGATCAGCGGTGCACAATAGGTGTAACGTCAGTGGTAACTGATTTGGTCCCTACCTAGTGTTGCATCCGTAAACATATATGCTGCGACCCAGAATGTTGTGGAGACTCTAACAAATATGTCAGTCTATGCTGGCCTCGCGGCGGTGTGCCGAGACTTCATGACTATTTTAGGGCTGCCATTTAGAGCGCTGGTGGTTTGGAATCTATTCTTCGTGAATCGTTTAAACAGTTAATTTCCGTGTCTTCCTCGTAAGATCGTTAATGTGTGCAATCTTGAAGCTGATAAAAATAGCACCCTGACTGTTATTCATGACCCCTTCTCCAATTTAATTCCTAAAGAAACCTAGGAAACTCCAAGACGAATACTTCGATAGACTAGACCTGTAGCATTCCGTCCACGAAAACCATTAATTACACACATTTAATTTAATGTATACACGCACGGTTTTACTTGCTGAAGCTCCTCCAAACCCTGCTAACAGACAATTCATTTTAACTCTCTTTAAGGCATGGCATACGCTCAAAATTTCACCAAGTCTTGAAAGCATCAAGGTCCGATAAGCATAAAATCCCGTTCACACATGCCACGTGCCCTTCTCATGTGTCTTAGCCCATGTGTGGTCACTTTCCTTGTCGCCAAAATAATTTACATGTATGGCATGTGCTCTGTTGCGCCATTTGAAGAACAGCTCTCTTGTTGACCTCTGGAGCGGTCTTACGATTAATGTCAGATCGCACAAACACTCTTACGGTGCGCAGTGGCATCACAGCAAATGAGGATTTCAAGTGGGCATTGCAGAAGAGCTTCTTGGTCGGTATATATCGTCAGTCTTCATGATGCTGTGTTAACTCATGCGGTAGACTGTAAAACGGACGTTGTAAAATCTCTGGGCCCTGTTATTAGGGAGTTAAAGGAAAGGCGTTTTTGAGGGAGGGACTGTAACCGGAAGTAGACGTTTCGCATTCATGGGCAATGGGTGTGTACATATTTTCAAGTAAATCGTCTCTATGAGAGTAAAGACACCTAGTTATACCAATGTGTAACGTCAGGTAAAAAGAGAAAACGCCTCATCTCTGGTTTCCGTCTGTAGCTCAAAAACGCCGGTGCTAAGTTCCATATTTTAAAGACGATTACCGCTATGGTGGGATTAAAGCTTAACCGTGGTTTTCAGCTCCTTGATGGCGGATCTTTTTAGAAACCTTTCTTTTCTTTTTTAGCCGAAGGAAAAGATAAATTCTAGACTAGACTTAGAACAGAAAATCGTTTGGGAGTATTTTTATTGCACAGTTATTAAAATGGATTCAAAATTTTCACACTAAACGGGGATTATCTTAATCGTGCTTTGGAGAACTGCGCTCTGAACTGGAATTCCTTTGCAAAAAAGTTGCAAAAACTTCTGTTTGTCAATATTCGTATGCTAGATTTACCCACAAGTTGTTTGAATTCTGTAATTGTGATCATAAAGTTGTCTTAGTGACTTTATAAAGCTACAGCACCCTTATGTAATGCGTCGGTTATGATAGTTAAGTCATCCCAAGTGTACAGCATAATTAATCTTGTATTTGTAAATCACTATTGTCAAATTTTTATGAAATAAAGTATATATGATATATGGTCATAAACGTTTCTGTTCCTTAATCGCTGGAGGTAACAGCGCATGTAGCTTTTGAAACCGCTGTAGCCAAACGGTGCGCATTACGTCATTAATAATTCATGAAGGAAATACAAACGAAATTAATTTTTAATGAGAGTCTTTATATCTGATAAAGACACGGCTAAATTTCACATCCGATTTTCTAGGCCAAAATAACCCAAAATCTAAATTTTAGTGTAAGAATGGGTAAGTGTATTGTTAAGTTTTTTTTAAAGCCGTTCAATAAACTCGCAATTTGTGTTTTATCAAGTCCTAAAACACTCGGCTGCCTCTCGTTTTTTAAACTTAATAGAACACTCCTGTTCATTTATTAAACAGTACATAACATTTTGTGCAACTTTTCGTGTCAGAAACAAAACGCCCGCCACACCAGATACAAATAAAAGTATACAGTGCATTTAGTCGGCGGCTAGAAAACATACCAGTGAGAATTGATTGGTTGAAAATTGCGTGACATGTCGCAAAAGTAGAAAATGATATTGCTTCGGAGCTTGTTACTAGCAATGTTGCACGCAGCGAAACGAGGGTGGACACGGTGCGATTTTCTGAAGTTGCTTGGGATGCTGAGGCCTTCATGCTCGGAATATTATGCGCAAGCGTTATTAGAGGTACAAGCATAAGGTTCTTGTTAAGGACAGTCGCAAAATAAGAATATTAGGAATATCAGAACCTTGCGTCCTTCCTTGTGCTTATGTCAACGTTATTCCCAGTCACCTCAGCGTGTGAGCAAGTGTAATGCGTGGAAACCAGCGTGCAATAAGCACTGATTCCTTCTCGGCTGTGATGCCTACATCAGATATCCTCCGAAGCTACTGTGCTTGCGTACGTTACTTGCCAAAACGTTTGGCAAGTGTCTTGGGAGAGAAGGGACGCAATCAAATCAGTATATTCAAGCCCAATTTACATAACGTAGCTAGAACTCGAATTAGGCTTTGCTCGTTCTTTTTATCACTGTGAAGAAAAAAGTAGATAAATTCGAGTTTGAGCTCCAAAGTTCCGTGCGATTAAATTTCACGCCTGAAACGACTATCGAACTTAATTATTTGGGTCGACTCAAACAGGTATTTGGTTCGGCAAACTGCCTTAGCTTGCACGTCCACAGTCGAAAAAAGAGAGTACAAGTAGTCAGAGCGATTCAAGAAAGCAGGAATCCCAGGTATTCCACTCGTAACAACGTCGAAGGGGAACTGTTTTTTCGATCGGGGGAAACCCAAATACTCGAGAAAGCGGTAACCCGTTTTTGCAAGAGATGACTTGTTTTCAGCGATACAATGCGTGACTGGGCAACCTTTAGCCGACTATCTTTAGCTTGCCTATGTATCGCTTCAACAATTCGGCTTTTAAAAAAATCAAGAACATTCTTTTGCACCAAGAAAAATAAACATTATGTAATGATGTTATTTTTATCGAGGCATGCTACCACGTGATAACTCGTTGGGTCTGTTTGTACCAGGCACAAAGATCTACCATTGAAGTTGTAGAGAAGTAACTTCCCCTTAATTCGTCTTTCTTATCCCTCGCCATCGTATTGTCTATACTCAAGAAAGTGTTTCCTGCCATATCAGGACGACTCTTTATTCAGGTAAGTTGCAAATTTGCGTATTTGGTTTTGTCTTAATCTAGCTGTTGTTGGTGTTCAGACATACGCGATTCTTACTTTTTATGAAAGGATGTCTGTAAATATCGACCAAAGGTAGGAATTTTAAAATTTCGGAAAATCCGAAAAAAAATTCTGTGGACTACCCTAGGTATTCTATTAATGAAAATATAAATTTTACTTTCATCGGATGAATATTTTGGTCATATGGATGGTGTCAAGTTCGGGCGCTTTATAACCTCTGCCAGATCGCTTTTTCGAGGCTCTAGACCGGGCTACGGAAAGAGCTCAATTTGAATCTAATTGAAATATCATTCAACCGACAAAGTTTCTTATCACATTCAAGAGGTTTGAACACGCATTTTGAGTGGTCGTGCCCTTGAATTGATTGCGACTAGAACATTTTACAGATTTTTAAATATTTACAAAATTTTGAGGATTTCGCGGGAGGAAAATTTTGTCGAAATTCGAAGGCCTAAAATCACACCAGGTACCTAATTTCAAACAACAAAAACCATTCCACATTAAAAAGCAATCTCAAAGCTTTCAAAATATGTCACTGATATGTTTTTGAAACTTTGGGCAACATATGAAATGAATAATTCACAGAGCACTTGAGTGAAATTTGACCCTTCTAACTTGATAGTTTTGAGGTTCGGCGCGGCACAAATCAATACTCAAACAAATATTTCAGCCAAAATAAGTGTAATTTAGGCAATCTCAACTCTTATAGTTATACATACATGCTTCATAGACATTGAATACAAAATTTACAACAATTTTCAGCCGAAAATAACTCGCATCCCAGGTTTTAGGTACTAAACTTGCCTTGCCAAATAAATGTGAACATGAACTGGGTCAAGTTCTTATCACTCAAAGCCAATAGTTCAAAATCTACACCAAATATCTATCCGGTGTAGCATAATATATATATTTAGCCAAGCCTAAAAGCGGAGCTCCAAAAGCATTCTTTTTCTACTGGCATTTACATATAGTGTGCTGGTCATATCACCCATCTGACCTCACTCAAGCTACAGACCCAAGGCTGTAAAAAATAGTATGGAAAGGTGATCTGAGTCAGTGTCACAGTGGATTTGGACCCCCCGCAGATTTGCACCCTCCAGTCCAGATCTGCTTGTGGATCAGATTTGGACCCCCTAGTCCAGAACTGCTAGCAGATATGAACCCCCTTTTACGGATTTGGACCCCCACCCCTCCTAAAAACAAGCATTCTATTCAGTAAGGTAATAAAAATTCCTTTGCAAATTGAGTTTGGAGATGTTAAATAGCAAAAACAATATATTGAGGTAGGTTTTTTAAAAAAAATAATCTTTAATACTTTGTGTAAAAAAGAACCTGCCACGCTAGTTTGCATCTATAAATTTTTAAAACAAAACATTTCTTAACATCTTAGAGCAATACCTAAGGACAGGTCTGTTTCCCCGTTTAACTGTAGGCTACTTAGTTATGGTTTAGAGCCACTAGAAATTGGTGGAGACGCCTGGTGAATGCTATTTTGAATCAGTATCCGACATCAGACATATAGTGATTCAGATCATCACTTCATAATGAATGCAATTTCAGTTATCCAAAGCCTCCCATGAGACGATTGGAAATCAGAAATTATGTATCCTCTGGATATATGTATGCATCAAAAAAATTTAAGAAGGAAAGATGCATGGAAATCAATAAAAATATTTAGATGATATGCATTAAGGCCAAGATATTTCTTTTGATCAGTTACTTCTTGACCTTACTATCGCAAAAAAAACTGCTTGCTGACATTAAGCTCATCAATCAATGCACCTACAGTGTTTTCAAAAAGAAATCCAGCTCCTCTTCTGGCCAGCCAAGTGCAAGACTAAGCAACTTGATAATAAAATATTGGGCATTTGGCTGATATCACTATCAAGGTAATTAACAATGTAGTATGAGGATTTAAGGTAATGATTCGCCAAAGCAAAAGTGCTGGAAATCCGTGTTAGCAATCTTAACTTGAGTTTCTATTTTGCAAGAAAGGTAAGGACTAGTCTCACATTTCTCCATGTACATTTGAAATTGCACAACATACTTCATCAAACATCAAAAATCCCATTACACATTAGTGCCAAATGTCATCCAAACATACCACAAGATTGGTGTGACCAGCTATGAATAAAATTAATTGAAAGACTGCATGCAGGAGAAGGAAGTCCAAAGGATGTGTACATTAATGAGAAAGAGCTTACTTTAAGTTTAGTAATACTTTGTCATGCGAATACATCTAAGTTGATACAAAAAAAAGTGCATGACTGGAGAATAATTGGGAGAAAGTAAATTCCCATACAAAGAATATTATCTAATACAGTAATAGCCCACGTATAAGAACCTGTTAGGCTAAAAGTTTCATTTTAATCCCCCTCAACAGAAGCTATTAAGGCTAAAATTTTAAGTTAGGTTCTTATCATTGGGGTTGCTGTAAAAGTGTAAAGGTAGAAACTGCTGAATGAGTTTCTTTGTTATGTTTTGTTAACGATATATACTGTACCTGCAGTGAACTGCCTATAGGCATTTCTCTATGGTACAAATAAATGATTTATACTGTATTATGAGATGATATTTATCATATATATGGTATATTCAGATAAAATTCATATGAAAATTTAAGAACCTTGGTAGCCTAAATTTGCTTTCAGTACCATTTATATAAGAATCTATTTAGGCTAAATTAGAAAATTCTGGTTCTTATACGTGGGCTATTACTGTATTACACATTCTAAAAACTAAGAGATGAAATTTAAACGTGGCCCAAAGCTAACCTAATCAAATTAAATCAAATATTTGTCTCTTACAAGTCACCCCTGCTTTGAGATTGACACTAAAAATAAAGAAGTAAAATTGAAATACAATCCAACACTAACCTAATTAAATTACATACTTGTCACTCACAAGCTACATCTGATTTAAAATTGACACAAATAATGTAATAGATAGGACTTAAAACTGCTTAAAGAAGGTGCATGCATGAATTTCGATGGAACACCATTCCAGTCTGGTATGTAGCGATTATAAAAAGAAAAGCTGAAGGCCATATATATATTTAGCCAGGCCAAGTCTAGAATCGGAGTTGCACACTCTCACCGAGCAACTTCGCATGGCTTTATTTGGGCCAGTTTAATTTGTGTCCAAAACAATTGAGCAGCAGCAGGGAAAACGAAGAGTTTTCGATAGCAAACGTTTGCAAAAAAAATACAGACATTCGTGAGTCCTAACTACTTTCAGATGAAAGCGTAACGGAATCCAAAGCGGATACAAAAAAACAAACACTACAAGCGAACAAAGTACGATGCGAGTGTTATGCTGGAAGAAGGAGGAGGTGGAGAAATTAAACAAGACTAGCTCGTAATAATAATAGCTTGTACTGATTAGTCTAGAAAAATCGGTATTTACTTTGACATTAATGCCCGTAGAAAAGACAATAAAGGGTAAAAACTGATCGTTAAGAGCAGTCAACAGGAATTGACCGCGGTTCAGAAACAACAGAACAACAAACACAAGTATTACAAGAAAACAAAGCAGAATACGAATAAAATTTCTTCGAAGATTCTTGGAGAAGGTGGAGAAATTAGACAAGTAACAAAAATTACTAAGCAATTTTGACATAAATGTCCGTAGAAAAGACAAAAAAGAGGTCCACACCTGATCGTTTAGAGCAGTCAACAGGAATCGCTGAGGCAGCAATCACTCGGAACGCGACAGAGCTCAATAATAGCGCCATTTCCCACAAAATCTTTCCTTTGCTGACACAACGCTAAAGAGCTTTGATAGTTTTACTGGTAATTACCATGTCTTCCGAAGAACCTTCTTCAATTAATGATTCTCAGTGGCAAAGCGTCATTCAGTTAACGAAGAAAGCGCTTGCCAAACCACACCAGCATTTCTCTCGCAGACCCGTCCAATATAAAATTTATCAAAGCCAGGCCAGCCTGTCAACCCATTTCGGTGTTTTTAACATCCAAACGCTGATTCTTACCGTTTCAAACAAATTAAGACGACATGTTTATAGACGGCGAAACTTAATATTGTTGTTTACAGGCCGCTTTCGACGAAGATCTCTAAAACGTTTTTCAAATTTTGACAACTTTATGTCAGATTTTGAGACGTGCACATGCACATGCATTTGATCGGCTTTTTTTTACTCGAGTTTTAATGCTTAATTTTACGAGGACTCATTGTGATTATGTGTTATTAAGATAAGGGCAAAAGTTTCTTAACGCTGTTGAGGTACCAAGGTCGAAAAACAGTCAGCCAAGCCGAGTAAAAACACTCGTTAGCTTGCAAAGAAAACAACGTAACAAAAAAAAACCAAACAATTTAACTACTTCTTTGCGTCCAAAACGAGTACAGATGATTGTTATTTATATCCATTCGAGAGAAAAATACAAGTTTCATCCCTGAACAAAAGTAACAACGATTAAACCAAATGTTAAGCTTCTATTTATTTAATTTACCTCACTGTCCTGCGCTGTGTTGTAGAGGTTTCTACCACTTGAAAATACGTAAGCTTCAGTAAAGTAAAAACAAGCATCCGCAAAAATAGCAAACGGTTTGTCCAAAGAAAGAGCTTTCTCCACAGAGTTTGAGCTACTCGTTCCTCCCATTAACACAAGTGAACTGTTAAGTGACTTCTTGGTGAGATGCAAGATGCCGCGGTAAAGTGAAAGCCCTTGAAGCGTTGAATTATACTGTTTTCAACCGCACAATCGATCCAAGTTTGAAGCTTTTCTTGAGAAAAATCGCTCTTCCCTTCATCACTTGAAAATTCACGTTCCGGAGTATCTTTTGACAAGTTCTTGATTTTTATGCTTTTTACGCGAATTTAAAGACAAACTTCGATCGAAGACGATGAAGTCGTTTTGCTCAAAATGAAGAAAGCAAGTGAATGTGTAATTACGAGCCGCAGAAAGCGCGCGAAAAATTAAGCCTCGATTTGGTTTGGGTGTCCCACACCTGGTTTGCGCCTGCGATCAAATCGAAAGTAAGTACCTGGTCAGCGGTCAACTTCAAAAAAACAGCTGACCTCGATGAGATCTCAACTTGAGCCCGCGATATGGCCACGTGACACTGGTCAGCGGGTACCTTGTTTTGACAGGTGTCAATTGGCTATAAGATGGATGTCCAGTATCAAAGACTTACGCTGTAAACTAGCTGGTCAGCTGGGCCAGGTGGAGTATGGCCGCCATGTTGGATTATTATGATTATTATTAGGATATTATTAGTTATTGGGCAACTCCACCGTCGTCGTCGTCCTCGTCGTGCGCGCCCACGAGCAATACCGCTAGTCATTTTTACCATGAGAAAAGCAGTTGACGGGTTTGTAGACAGGTCTCAAAAACCGCTGATTGGCTAAGGCCGCCTTTCAAGGACGCATGCGCAGGGCAGTTACCGCTGACTTATTGCGGGGATTGGAAGCAGCAAAAAGCAGCGCTGAACGGCCATTTGAACAGTTTCTGAGTCTCACAACTGCTGTTTTTTATTTTTTATTTTAAAGTATATATGCAGTTTTATTAACGGAGATTTATTAACAAAGATTTGGTTCTCGAGGATGAGGTTTTTTTGCAGTTAAGCCGTGCTTTTAATGGCTGGCAGTTAATGATTGCCGATCACGGCGATGTGTTCTGGCGTAATTCTTCAATCCTCCCGACGATGAACAAATCTTTCCGCAACCTGGTTCCAGTGACATTGAAATTGCGGTACATCCCTGGCCCTGGACTCCTCTGTCTGTGGTTGAACTGGTGGTTTCTGCTTGGGATTCGCGTACACTGGAAGGATCTGTGTTGGATTTGTTTCCTCTAAATTCGGAAGCGCTCCACAAACTTAGCTTTGATGTCATCCACTTTCTTCCTGTATTTGGAGTAGTCTAACTTGTCATCGTCTTGGTTCTCTGATTCCCCCTTGGGCTTTCTTCTGGTTCGTCATCGTCTTCGTCTCCATCGCTTTCATCTCCCGAATCACTATCACTTGCATCGTGGAATGAATGTCCACAGTTGAGCCTGACATAGTGGTGAAAGTGGTCTTGAACCGGGCACGATGTCAAGTTACAAGCGATTAATGGATCCGGTTCGTTTCCTGGGAACGCATACCCCATTGGCAAGCATCGCTGGTTGAGCGTTGTGTCGAGAACAGGAAAATAGTATGGCTGAAAGGACAGACATTTTTAAGGTAAACTTAAGCTATAAGTAGTTACCTGATCATCAGTAACTGATGATCAGGTACACTGTTGTTTTTTGAAGTGGTCCTTGTTTGATTCTATTTCGAAATATATTATAAATTACACAGGACTAAAACAAGTTGCACATTATTGTAGGGTCAAAATTCGTGCAAAAGAGTGCTAAGAAAAAAACTATTTTAAAAGCATGTCTAGTTATCAGTAATGGGGACTGACATCATTAATTTACATTTAAGTTAGAATGAGATGGTCCATTTTTCAAATGAAATTGTTGTTATAGTCATAATTTTACATTTAGGTCACCTGATATTTTCGTGATCCATTTAGAACTTTCGTTGTCTGTCCAACAGTGGACCACACAGTTGCAAACAGCTCAACAAGAAATTCAGCTGCCTTTAGAGCTATTTCCATGAAATTTTGTCTGCCCCTTCCATGTTGGTACTCAGGTACAAACCACCTTTGAAATTCGGCATCATATCGTCTGCCACTTAAGGCATGAGCGGTCATGCTGATCAGCGGTGGTGGATCTGTCACTGGCACACATCTTATTATGTAAAAGTAAAGAATAAAGTGATAAATAGCATCTTGAATACACACAGTTGAAAAGGATACTCTATAGTTGTCATACCCATAAATAATAGTTAATTTTATCATGCCCACCCCAAGTTATAATACCTTATGTTTCCACCTTCCAGTAAAAACTGCACAGCATTGTGCATAGCAAGTAGCCATGGCAGGATTTCATTGCTTCAGGGATTTGAAAAAGGAAGTGTTAAACCATATAGGATTATATTTAGACAGAAAAATTTCACTTGTTGTTGAGTTAATTTCAACATTTTACCACTTATTGAATGAGTTTTGTTTACAGTTTTGAGGAAATTTATTGGTTCTAAAGCCTCTTCAGTTAAACAAAATGGATGAGGGATGGGTGGGGAATGGGATAGGATTTTTAGAACATATTTTTGAAGTAATTGTAATATTTTATAATAGTAGTTGAACACAGTATTAACATTGTATTATTTTTTCTTTTATTTTAGTGCATGGCTCCATAAGCTTACAGCTTTAATCATTACCGTGGATAAATAAAGTTTATGGTATTGTATTGTATTTCCTAAATGGTTACATTGTATCTACCTTCTGAAAACAGAATGAAGGATTTCAGTCTTCTTCTCTGTGAACACTTCAAGGTGATTCTCAAAATTATTTGCCATGTCTGGGTTATCAGTGAGGTGGAAGAGGAGGTCAGTTAGTTGACACAGGGTTGCCTTGTTGTAATTTCGACGATTGAAGATGATGAAAACCATGGCCACTCTAAATAATGCATGCAGCCATGTGTCAAATTCCCCACCACGGAAAATGACTGTGTACAGGAAAAAATTAATACAGCTGATTTCATCCACCAGGTGAAGCAACATAACATACTGCTGGTCTTTGCTGTTGCCAAATTGGTTAAGGATCATCTCCCTGACAAGCCATCCACCAAATGCTGCTGTTGTCACAGTTGAGATCTTCTCAGCTTGTGGCTTTTTGTGCAAACCTTTTGTTTCAGTCAAATACTGCCTTGTAAAGTTTCAAAAAAAGGGCCAAAATAACAGAACAGTAGACTCCTCTGCCTTAAGAGCAACATGAAAGGGGCCTTGCCAAGAAATGATAGCTGGCACTTTTACTGGATTTTCATCTGTCCACTGTTAAAACAAATTCAAACTGACATTTGAGTATTGATTAAAAACAAATTCAAACTGACATTTGAGTATTTATTATACTTTTTTCAAGGTTCCTGGTATTCCAATGAAACAATTTCTCAATATTTGTTTTATGAATAATTATCTTTTCAATTAACAGTTGTGCAAATTACACTGTTTAAGTTTCTTCTACACTCCTACAGAGTGATATATTTTCTGAAACAACAAGATTTATCACATTATACACGTATTACAATATATTAGTGTATACACAGCGAAACCACTTCAGTACATACAGCTGTACACCAAAGGGTCGAGATGAGTGTCTGTATTATCAAAGTAGGGATAATGTGAATTCTGAATTTTCTGGACCAATTGACCTGTCAGTAATGTACATGAAGAGGGATTCCCATTACTGTGGATGTATTTGTAAGGAGAGGTTTAACTGCAGTATGTTAATAATGAAACATCTTAATTATACCTCTGCTATGAGTTTTTTGTTGTATTTCCAAGTTGGGAAATCTCCAGTGAGAGCCAGTTGAAACTTGGCTAAATACTCAGACAACTGTGGGCATAATGCCAGAAGGTGGTTGAGTGCCCGCCTGTAGTTTTGCTTGTTGTGTAGTGACTGCTCGAACACGTCCACAAGCCATGTTGTTTTGAGGCTATGCAACTCCTCCCTTTCAGCATCCCAATAAACCCTAAATGTTGAAATTTAACACAGTCTTTGTACAGTTTATGTAATCCTTTACAGTTTTTGACCTCGAAATATCTTTAGGAATTTTAACAGACTCCAGAAAATGGTGCAGACAAATTAAAAAAAAAACAAGCAAACAAAGAGGCATCAATCCAAACAATTTTGTGTCCTGGGACACATACAGCTGTAAATAGTTTTATTTACCATTATTCAACAACACAAACCATTTCATGTCTTTTAGCCCTTTCAACATTGCAAATTGACACAATTCTTGTCTTCTGCATTTCCATACGCTTTTTGGAAGGCTTTTCCTTATCGTCATAAATTCAGAATGCTTTTGTAAAATTGAGCAAACAGTCCAGGAGCATGCTTATCAGAGGAAGTTTCCATTTCAGCTGGATCATACAGGTGTTTGCCCCCCTTTCTGTAGTGCTCATTCAGTGCTCTATGAAACTGTTGAACATGTTTGCTGAATGCTGGTTCTCCTACAGTTGTACAGAACATTTATATTTTTATTATCAGTTCATTTCACTTGATGCCTTCATTGAAATGGGTAAGCACTTCAGACCAGTCATTTTTTATTAGCACTGATGCATGCTCAATAACCATTGTTATGAGCCCAGGGAGAGACCTTCTGTGAATACAGAGAAACAGTTGACTGAAAACAGGGAGATCTAGTTTACACCCTATTTTCAAAATGCAGCTTCAGTTGAACTTATTAATAAGTTGGTAGGAAATTCTTAAGTTATTTTTCTCTTGGCTAGGAAATATTTGGATTTGAATGGATGGGCTTA
>JAEMWC010000478.1:167500-172500 GCA_016490735.1 Pachyseris speciosa
TTGACAGGTTCCACAAACAAGTAACACAAAGAAAAAAAAGGTTTTTCCTTCACACTTTCCAACAGAAGATCGAAGTTAAAGCCCTTCCACTGGCATACAAAGGACTGCAAAAAGACCATTCAAAAAAACCAGATGAAAGCAATGGTTGCAATCTCATGGAAGCTTGTCAGTGTACATGCATCAGCAGCAGCAACAAACTAAAACGATTGGCCTGTTTTCATGTCTTTCATGAGAAATGCTTGGAAGAAAATGGGGGGAGGTGCCCTAAATGCACAGCATTTCTGATGAGTAAAACTGCACAACTAACAAGATCATTCAATGAAGGTCTCCTCTCTACATCAAGTTCCCCTGATATTTCAGAGGAATCAATGCCGTCTGATTCTAACTTAGATGATGATTCTGTTGCCCAGAACAACCAGAAAGACCCTTCATATTATGTGTCTGAAGAATGGAAACAAGAAATTGATAATGCTCTCAACACCATTCACGTACCTCAGCCATCACAACCATCCAGTAGTTCTGTTGCTTCAAATATTCCAACTCAGCAACAATCACCTCCAAACTGTCAGTCTTCCAATTTTGTGCAGGAAAAGGATCCTTCACAAGGATTTTTGACATTTACCTCTGGTTCTGTTTTTTTCTGGTTCTTTCCACAGTCCATGTCGCAAGCAACTTTGCATGGTAGAAATGGTTCTAATGCGTGTACTTTCATTGCTTTGCTCAATGCAAGACTCTTTCATTTAAATGCAAACATCCTTGACCTAAATGAAAATTCCCCTTTAAGCCAAGCCTGGATCTCACTTTTCCTTACTACAATGACCAATGGAAACAATCTTCATGAGAAAGTTACCTCAGGAAGACCAATCGATTTTACCGTGGTGGATGCATTTCCACATCTAGAGTCAGCCTTGGGAAAATGTGAGATAGAGGATTCATTTGACCTGTCAATAACATGTGAAAACACTGAAGTTCCACAGAGCTCTTTGGGTTTTTATCTGCAAAGACTTGAAAGAGAAAACAATTTGTCAGCAATTGTGATAATGAATGGAATGAGTTTGTGTTTTGTTAACAAAAATGACCACCTGATTGCTTTAGACAGCCATCCGCACAATCTTCAAGGGGCCATGATTGCTCAGACAAAGATGGGCAACCGAGAAGAACTTATGACCGCATTAAAACTCTTACTCAGCCCTCAGTTTAACACCTGTAGTTTAACATTTGTTTCTTTCTCATAGAATTTCTTAATTTCGCCGCATGTAAGCTTAATCCTTGGCCTAGCCTGATGTAATGTTAAGCTTAATTCACGTTTTCCGACTTTTCCACCAAGTGAGCTTTCAGTTGTTGACGTTCCATATGAAATTGTCTCAGACATCACGCCAAAATGAGCGTAAGCTCACGTCGAAATGTAACTTGTAAAGTAACTAAGACGAGTAAAGTAAAATAAAACATAACTCGTCGTTTGAGCCGAGCAAACAGAATGACTTCACGCGACAATGATATGCATTTGTTTACTCACCTTGCCACCAGCTGAGCGAGAAGTTTGAACTCAGACTGGATCCTCTCTTTTGCATTCAATATCGTCAAGGTCTTCAGTCATACATGGAAAGGCATTAAGGTAATAATTCATCGAAGAATGAACAGATTCCCAGCAAAATTTCATTCACAAACCGGCGTACCGGTCGTTCTGTAGCATGGAAGTCGAGCACTTTGATCGAGCATCACATCGCGGGAAAGTGACCGGAAGTGGTTAAAATCACGCGCATGCTCAGTCATTTGACCGCTGTGGACCGATTCGCGGCCCTTCGGGCCGCTGGAGCTCCGCTATAATCAGGTGCACGATATGTTTGTTTGTACCTTTTGTCCTTTTTCGTCCTCACTTTCGCAAATATTACCTGAACTCGTCAGACTCCCTGCTCACTTGTCTGATGCCTTTTTTCTTGCAGTACAGTAGTCTTTGTAGATCGTTTTCACCGTCACGCAAAAAACCCGGCGTACAAGAGTAAATTCCGAAACCGTTCCATGAAAGAAGCCAAGAAAATGAGATGCGACAAAAAACTAGCAAATGAGCAATTCCACAAGCTTCAGATCTGTGTGACACACCGTTTCTGAGTTATCTGCCTAAACTTTTAATTTTCACGCAACTTTAAAGAGCTTGTAATTGTATGCAGACGTCATGTACACTGAAGTAAGTACATGTACAAGTAAGGTACCCCAAATCAACCAATACAGTGTATATTAACTTTTTGTTTCTGAGCTACTATACATATACATATTCGAATTCTTGAAATGTTTTAACGGCTGAAAATCATAAGGGACAACTATTTTTCAGCCATACAGCTGACCTATCTTGGTCACGCACTATGAAAATTTCCGTTCTTTAAAAACTAAAGACGGTAAGGAACTGGAAACTCGAGAAAATAATTATTTGTAAGTTATCTTCAACCTGATGTAAATAAAAACTCGGAAAACCTTGCTATTTTGAGTTTAGAATTTGATGACGTCGCGGTAGGAAAGTAAACCACGCCCTGACCCGTAGCACTAATTCGAACTGTAACTTTTGCCGACAGTGTCATCCGATACCAGAATCCTGGCGGTGATTCGGGCAAATCGACATTTCAAAGGTCGAGTCATGAAATTAAAATATACCTGGAATAAAAATGAAAATAAACATAATGGGAACTGCAATTTAGGTATATCAGGAGCGCATGGGTATATTCATTGCCCGACTGAGGAAATATTGCAAGAATCGCTTAGGGACAAAGGTAACACTTATGTTCTTTTCGGTGCAGTCGATGTCCGCCTTAAAAGACACGAGAGACAATAGCAAAATACAAGTACTTTTCAAAGGGAGAGTTAATTTTATTTATTTATTTATTTTTCATCTTAGAGGGGAGCATATGCTTATTGTTTTGATAGGTGATCGTTCTTAGCACGAATTTTTCCAGCAAAGGAAGTAAAGGTAAAATTTATGGGCAAAATGTTATATCACACGATATCTTTTCAGTCCAAGTTTATTCACAATCCTCAAGACGTGTTCAAGGATCCAGCCTTGTTTTATTTCCAGCTCCTTTGGGAATGAGTGCAAAGTGTGCTGGTTTCCTCAGCATGTTATTATCAAATCTATTTTTATTCGCAGGCTACCTTGTCTTACCGGGAACTACCGTAGAAGTACGAAGTCCCTTATTCTTAAACGGCAAAATAATCTTCATGAACAGCTCTCAGAATACAGAATATCAGCCCCTTGACCCTAAAAGTTGACTTTTTTTCAGAACTAAGTTCCGGTTGTATGTTGTGTAGAACTTGGGTATGGAACTGAAGAAAGCATAAAACTGGGTCGGGTAAAAGATTTTTCTTCAATCCTACAGCATATATCTTTATCTCAGTATGCTGTGGGGCTGGCCATTAATTATTTCAGAGGAAGAGTGCAAAAACTAAAAATAAAATAAAACTGAATTTCTCGGGGAATGTGCATGGATATTCCTTATCTTGGCCCAATCAGCAAGCACTTTATAATTCCTGATTGCTCTTTCACTTCAGAAAATACCAAAAAGATCAGACCGAGAGCAAGGAAATTGCATGCAGAGAGTTATACATTAGCTCTAGCTTGCAAAAAAGCGTTATACGCTTTTGACGCCCGTTGATTAATAAATGAAGTTATGAGGCAATAGGTAAACCTATTTATTTTTACCTGCCTTGCAACTCCGGTGCGCGCGGGTACAACACCATAGTACAGCTTATTAAACATGAGAGTAAAAAGAAGGTGTGTCTTAACCTTACCAACCCTCGCTAATACCAGCTAGGCTTCCGTCTTCAAACCACAGTTAGCAATACTGACTTGTAGGGTGTCTGTGAAGTGGAGCTCAATTGACCGATTGCAGTCTCTGATACGCACGTACTCAGTGTGCCCGGGTATTTGCTACTTGAAGGGCACTTTCCCCCAACCAACGCTCCATATTCACATGCTGTATCGTCCACATTAGCGATCAGATGTGTTCTAGCTGGAAATGAAGCTTTCTTATTTTCAATGCTAGAGAAAACTATCTACCACGAAACTACGCTACAAAATGGATGCCGCAAGCACAAGATTAGACTGTATTGGGACGTTGTTATTTGTGTACATGCTTTATATAATGAGGTGTTAAAAAAGTATTGCACAACATATTAGGTTATCTCTTCATCTGATAGACAATCAGGACAAATAAAAAAGTGCTTAACTAAAACAAACAAACAAAAAGAACAAATTATTTACATCGCACCAGTGGATTGTTTGCCACGTTCGAGGACCAGGAATCTGTAATCATGGTACAACGGCAACGTATGAAAATTTGAGCTTCAGCTCATTCCATTGGCGCAACTATAACATGTAGATCAGTGATCGAATTTTTTTCACAACCTGGAAATAAAACTGAAGTAGCCGGATCTCCTTGCGTTTCAAGTTACGGACAGCACAATCTCGACTCACGCAACAGCTGTTTCACGAGACGCGTGACACGTCGAGTGTGTGTGCGGGGATTTCGCTGTAGTTTTTGAATCTTTTTGCAGAAATGAAGACGAACAAGGACAAAAGGTACAAACAAACATATCGTGCACCTGATTATATACTAAGCAGAATAGATATTTAGTGTAGATTGGCTTTGAGTGATAAGACCATGATCCAGTGCATGTTCACATATATTTAGCGAGGCAAGTTTAGTACCTAAAAGCTGGGAAATGCCGGAGTACTTCTCAGCTGAAAATTGTTGTAAATTTTGTATTCAATGTCTATGAAACATGTATGTATAACTGTAAGACTTGAGATTGCATAAATTACACTTATTTTGGCTGAAATATTTGTTTGAGTATTGATTTGTGTCGCGCCGAACCTCAAAAGTGTCAAGTCAGAAGGGTCACAAGTACTTCGTGAATTTCGCGTTCCCAAAAATTCTTCAACAGGCACAACATATTAGGTTATCTCCTGTCTCTTCTAATTTGGGTATTGGTACATGCTTGGTATCCAAAGA
>JAEMWC010000478.1:180000-212500 GCA_016490735.1 Pachyseris speciosa
TACAATTGATGGTGCATCGCCAAAACCAAAACGGCTTCACTTAGAAAAAGAAGATACGGACAGCTTGTACCACTGTCCAATTCAAGTATGCGAACACGAAGGATTTCAAAGTCAGCGTGGATGCAGGAAACATGTCAATTCTAAGCACAGCTGGTTCTTTTATTTTGACGAAAAACCCGACCTGACAGAACTTCAACATTCATTGCAAGTGCAGGACACTAAGTTATCAGAGTCCACTACAAATGACTGTCAATCAAGCCGAACGCCAAAACATGGTGTCATAGTTGTTCCTTCATTTTCAGTCTCCGGCCAAATTGGCGAAGCATTCGCGAAATGGTTGACTGGTAGTGGTGGGGGTTGCAAGAAAGATTGCACAGCTCAACAAATAGTGAAGAGAAGCTTTAAATTTCTGAAATTTTGTTGTGAAGACGAGGAAGAGTTGGTGTTTGAAGTAATAGACTACAGTCTGTGCTCGCCAAATCTCTTGTTCAAGTTCATAGACTACTTGCAAGGCGAGTGCAAACTCGGACATGGTGGGCGATTGGGCTACATAGACGCAATTTCCGAACTAATGGACTTTAGAAAAATCAATGGGGCATCCGACGCAGTTCTGCGAAACCTATCTGCTACTGAGTTGTACCTTAAGAGAGCTCGAAAGACAGTAGCAAAAATGATGAGATTGCAGTGGACCCGAGAGCTGGACATCGACACATTACTGAGAAGCCCGAGGTCACTGGGCGACAATGGAGGAATTGGTGCAAGTAGTGACATTTCACTTGCCACGTTACGGAAACATCGTAAAGACTTGCAAGAGCAATCCAGGTCAAGTGAACCCAACCGACTTAACATTTGCCACGAGATTTGTGTCTGTGTACTTGTTCATTAAAGTGAAGGGGTCGCGTCCTATGACTTATCAGCACTTGACAGTCGACATGGTTAGGGCAGCGAAGGAGAACGGGGGATTTATTGACCAGAAAAAGTTCAAGACTGCCAGCAAATACGGATTTGATTCCTTGATTCTAACCGATTCAAGCATGCAGGTGCTCGATAGCTACATCAATTTGGTAAGGCCATTGCTAAAACCGCAGTGTGAGTTCGTTCTTGTTACGAGAAATGGAGGCCAACACAGCAAATTGGGCGACGTCATGAGTAAACTAGTTTTTGACGCAATCGGAAAGTACATTCATCCGACGCGTTATCGTCAAATCGTCGAGACGCAAAGCCTCAATCAGCTCACTAGCAAAGAACAAAGGATTTTGTCGGAAGATCAGAAACACAGCTCGGCCGTAGCCAAAGTTCACTATCAAAAGCAAAGGTCGCGCGAAGTTGCTGTGAAGGCTCACGAGTGTCTGCAAAAGCTACAGGGCACCAAAGGCTCTGAGGTGGATAAGGAGATGAGCGCGAGATTTAGCGATACAACTTCAAGTCTTGCAGCACTGGCTGAAAGTACAGAATCGAAAAGCGTGCCCCCTAAGAGGAATACCCCACCTGCAAACCAATTGCGAATCCAAAGAAGTCATCGTCGGGTATTGAAATTTACGGCGGATGAGGACGATTTTCTCGAGAAAGGCATAGATAGATACGGATTTGGCCAGTGGACAGCAATTTTAAGAGATCCAGATTTTCAATTTCAGGATGGAAGAATGGCTGACTCTTTAAAGAAAAGGGCGGAACTGAAATTTGTTTCCCGATTGTGATAACCCGAACTTGCAATCTTCTCGTTTGGGGTTTCTGTTTATTTCTTTATCGCTTTTGTGATGCTAGCGCAGGTTGAAGGGTGAAATCAGGCAATAAATGATAGCTCAAACAACTTCTCAGAACTAATTTTATTCAGCCATACTAATTTTAAACTTGAACTGTCATTTTAGAGGCATTTTAATCAAGAGTGAAAGTAAACGTCATTGACAAGACAATGTCTTAGTTCAGCTACGTTGAGAACACAAAAAAGGCCACGTCAGTTGACTCAATGCCTTTTAAACTACTCTTTTGTGCAATCCTGTGAGCTGAAAAATCTGGTTACTCGTGTCTGTCCCTTTGATAACTGGCTTCGCGAGAGTCGACGTCTCTTTGATGGTCTGCCTGGTGGGGGCAGCGGCAACACTGGCGATGGACAAACATTGGCACTGACATAACTCGAAGGCACGTAAGAAGGCGTCTTAGGCGTTGGAGCCAATTCTTGGTCGTCGTATTCGACAGATTCCTGGCTTGTCGGTGGACTGAACATTGCTTGTGGCTCGTTGGTGGACGGAACGTAAGAGGGGGTTTTCGGAGTGAGGAATAATGGGCAGTCGTCGTTGTCCATTTCAGGTGAAGTGATCACGGGTGGGTCACTGTTTCGGTCGTTGAAATTGCATACGTTGACGATCATTGGTAACGGAGAATAAACGTCACGCACGCAATTCACGCAGGCCCGCTCTACCAATCCACGCTCTAAACACCGTTTCTTCCTTTCCTCCACGGCCATCTGCAAGCCCAGCGTGCCTTGTTGCTGGTGGAATGCCCGCAATTTGTCGCTGTCGATTTCCAACAAACTCTTTAGTACGGCACACATTTCGGCGTCTTTGGTTTTTTCAAGCCGCCAGTTACACTCAGCCATCTCCTTCTCCTTGTTTTCGAGCCATGAATTGGAGAACGCTCGTCTAACTTTTTCTTGATCCTCTCGCCGTTTTTGCGCTTCCAGGCGCTCATTCCTGTCACGGATGGCCTGTTGTTGTTTTTGATCCAGGCTAGGTGGAAGTGGACAGTCGGGATCGGTGATCAGGTGGTCTGCCTGTGACTCGCTAACTACCGCCAAGTCAACTAGATGTCTTCGCTGCGCCGCCAGCCGTTGGTCCCGCCTGGCCCTCGTCAATCGCTTACTCTCCTTGCGACGAGCTTCGGCGTTTCTCAGTAGCATGGACAGCTGCCTGTGTCGGATCCCATCTGGTATTGCCTTAGCAACCTCGTAACGTAGCTTCATCAAATCACCATCGTGGTCATCAGAGCTGTCATCTGTGGTGTTTTCTTCGTTCTCCGATGAGGCGTGGACTGTCTGAATCTCATCTTCCATGCACTTTGGTTGAGAAGAGCTTGGTACTTCATGTAGGTGTTCGTCGATTAAAGAGACAGCCAGCATTCTTTGAACATCTTCGCCTGCCAAACCATCATCTTCGGAGATCTGTGTTGTCAGCGTGCTACTTGCCATGGAGTCAGCGGCGATCAAGCTTTGGGCCCAGACAATGCAGTCCATAGCGTGCTCTCGCAGCCATTTGTTCGCCTCCAGCTCCACGTGGGGTAGACTGCAGAAGAAATATTTGTGAAGCCTCCGGTTCATGGCATCATTGTGTTCAGGGCCGAAATCCATTTCTTGCTGACAGGTTATGTACATGCTAGCACGACAGTGGAACCCTTCTGCTTTTTTCCACTTAACATCGTGAGAAGTGAATCCGCCTTGGCATATGATCTTCCAATCATCGACGTCCAGGAGATCGCGATGTGCCTCGTCCAGAAAGATCACCTCAGTTGAGCTATCTATCATGGCTTTGTTAAAGCTTTTCTGTTTGGTGACACGGGCTATACGACGGAGAGGAATAATCTGAAAAACTGGACTGAACAGGCTTGTCTTTCCACTGTCGGAAGCCCCAATAGCACATGGAACGGGTCTTTTATGTTCTTTCGGACGAAAGAGAGCCAAGAAGTCAGCACAAAACTTCTTTATCTGCTCTTCGGGGAGGCTATTCTCAAGTATTTGCTGGAAGTACTTAGGGTCTGGATCTGTTGTCTTGCTGTAATGAACGTAAGCCCGTGGAGAAGTAAGATCTCGCTGCGAAAAAAAAAACAAACAAACAAACAAAAGAAAAGAAAAAGCAAGCTTTTGTTTAAAGTTGAGATGAAACGTGAAGAAACCGTACACCTAAAACAATGGCACGGTTTTAGTGACAGCCCATCATCAACAACCATGGGCACGTAAAGTTATAAGAACTTGTATATGCATTTTACGCAAACACGATATCAAGAAATCTGGATGGAAGGCCTATATGAATCAGAACAGACGACTTTCCCGCTCAGAGCCTTAGTTAAAACGCACAATTTTAATTATTCTCACCTGGGATTCTGGGATGATTCCCTGTGAAAACGATCCTGCCGAAAAAGACCATAACCAGCCACCCTGTACTTCGACTAAGTCCGGTCAATTTTTATTTGGCAGATGAGACAGCTTTCGGGCTCGCTCAACAGAGGAAGAACACGTTGAAAATGTTGGACAAGCCTGTCTTTAAAACATTGATTCCCCATAAGGTTCAGCAGAAACGTCTTCATGGAACAAAGGAATTTGAAGGTGAATTGAGATTCGGGCACTTTCTTATAGACGTCTCCACGGTGAACTCTGAACTCAAGCTTTTTCATCGCAGCGTCAATGTCGTAGCACAGAACTGTGATCGGAGAGGACAATGGCTTGTTTGGCGTGCTGGATATCGTGGTGCTGGTGGTTTCCTGTGCGTTAACGTGAAGGCCAAAACAGTCGAATTTTAAGCCACCCCGGCGTAATTCTTGCGCAGATGCGGTCATCATGGGTTTGAAGTCGGAGCTTAGCACTCGTAGACGAACTACATTTTCCGTTGCCGATATCTCTTGAGAATCGACTTGCTCGTCATCACTGACTTCCATCTCGTCTTGAAGGGCCCTGCATAAGGAAACAATGGTTTCATTTATCGTCAGTCTCGTACGAGGACGGGTGTTTCAATTCAATTAAGAAAATGCACACTTAATTTCTGCCATTTACTGTAGAGAGTTTGGCAAACACAATATTTTATTGCAAAATGGTAATACACGGATTCGCGATTTAATAATAAACAAGCACGAAAATTCATTATATTTGAACTTAGTTGTGTTAAAAGCATAAGCTCCAGGTTGCTTCATCATACGGAGCGTTTTGAGTACAACTCATTTGTATCCATCAGCTACTGATGCTAATCACATCGCGCTCCTTTGTTTCTGTATTTGATGTTTTGTCTCCTGAATTTGAAACCACGAATTCATTTGCTTGAGATCTTCAAGTAAAACAGCAAGACGATATCTGATAGCTTCAAGTGTTAATTGCGCTGATTCTTGATTGAAATATGCAGCGATTCACTGTAAATTAAGTGTCAACTTCGTTGAATGATTAGGTTGATATATTTTACTTGGTGGTTGAAACAATGCATTGCGACGGAAAGTATTCACAAATGTGAGGAGCAAGAAAACGGTTGATTACTTACCTCAGGCAATGTTGATACGATGCTTCAACAAAACCCATCAAACAAGGGTTTTTGTGATCCTTGAGGACCTGGCAAAGCTGGTTTAGGGCGTAAGAATTTTTTTCCTTGACGCTCTCGAGAGGTAGAACTCGAGGCCACACTTTCCAAGGGCGCGTTGAATCTTAAATGGGTTCATTGCCGAGCCGTTGGGTGTTTGGCACGCCATCCAGTAAGAAATGGCTGGAAAAACTTGTTTCCCCGGTGCAGAAATCTGCGAAGGATTGATTGCAGATTCTTCATTGGAGTCGTCGCTCTCTCTAGGTTCAGTGCAAGGGTTTGCCTTTTTCTTTTTGCTGCCAAGTTGTGATGTGCTTATCGCGGAAAAGAAAAAGCAAACCTCGCTCAGTTTCGACAAAGTTAAGTCGCATTCATCTCTCTTTTCGCAGATCCACTTCCAGGCTCGTTCAATTTCGCTATCATTTACTCTCCACACACACTTAAAAGCCACAACACAGCACGTATTCTCAATTGCATCGATGATGTCGCATTCCGCTTTATCGCGTATCGCTTTACTGTTGAGTTGTGAGAAAGGCTTGCTCATTTTTCCTTGCTAAGAGAACTTAGAGAAATGCGATTTCTTCAGGCTTTTCAGCGCTTAAATACTCTGTCAGTACAATGACACACCAAGGGAATAAAGAAAATCTGTTTCATTGGCCGATTTAACTAATGGTGAATTAGCCTCACCCCTTCTAAAATATTCTGTACAAATACGCCACACACGCTAAAATCGGTACTACCTTTGATACAGGGATAAGCCGCACAGTAGATGCAATAGCTATGTGCAGAGCTTGAAAGCTTTTGTTTCCTTAATTTATTCAGTTCATATCCGTAGAACACGTTAAAATTGTTATAACTTTCACTTGTTAACTTAAACAGGAAAGTTCTTCTAATTGTCTCACATCTTTCGGTGTGATGTTCAAGCGCAGAACTATTGTTGCGTGTAGGGTGTATATGGCCTGAATAACGTTAATACGAAACTGGTACATAGACCCGATGCTTAGTTTCTCTCGGTTTTGAGAAGTGTATGCCATAATAAGCGTATACTACGGGTATAACTTGAATACTAATGACTCTGTTGTATACTTTCATTCTGTGGTTGGAATGTACATCGAGTTTACCGGATACTGCGGGTATGCCTTGAATACTAATGACTCTGTTGAAGACTTTCATTCGGTTCTTGGAGTGTACATCGAGTTTACCGGATACTGCGTGTATCGCTTGAATAATAATAATAATAATAAATAATAATAATAATAATAATAATAAAATAATAATAATAATAATAATAATAATAATAATTATTATTATTATTATTATTATTATTATTATTATTATTCAAGCGATACCCGCAGTACCCGGTAAACTCGATGTACACTCCAACAACCAAATGAAACCCTACAACAGAGTCATTAGAATTCAAGCCATACCCGCAGTACTCGGTAAAGTCGATGTACACTCCAACAACCGAATGTAAGTCTACAACAGAGTCATTAGTATTCAACTCATGCCCGTAGTATACGCTTAGTACGCTATACACTCCTAAAAGCCAAGAGAAACTAAGCATCGGGTCTATGTACCAGTTCCGTATTAATGTTATACAGGCCATATACGCCCTGCACGCTAAAATAGTTATACGCTTGAACATCACAGCGAAAGATGTGAGACAATTAGTAGAACTTCCTGTTCACCTCAACAAGTGAAGGTTATAACGATTTTAACGTTTCTTACGGGTATGAGCTGAATAAATTAAGGAAGCAAATGAACAAAGCTTTTGAGTGCTCCTCACGGTAGTTAAAGGGAATAACAATTTTGGCGTATCCTACGCGTATGAACAAAGTGCATGAAAATGTTATTCTATTGTCCCTCCTCGTCTATATTCCTTAAGTTTCTCTACTATAATCAAGCGGGTATAACGTAAACAATGTATTTTAAGAGAACAAAAAATTCGAAAGAAGACAGGAACCAAGAAATATGGAATATTGGGATGAAAAGTTAAAGTCAGATGTTTTTAGATGTTAAGTTGTGTTTACTCCATGAATTCAACCAGCAGTCAAGTCTTGATACAACTTTTGTTTTATGTCAAACATCTTTTCAGCGCATACGGAAAAGATGGATTTCTCGGATTTCTCGCAGACATGAAACTTGAGTTACTGTTTGGCGTGAGATGTTTAAGTCAGATGTTTTAGATGTTCAGTTCTTGATTTGTTATGAGTGCGGAAAAGTCGGATTTCACGGAAACATCAATTTTTAATGTCCGTTTAGTTTTTCTGTAAGTACGCTCAAAAGGAACAAGGAAGTTTGGGAAACGATCTTCGTCTTCGTCGTCTTCTTCCTCTTCTTCTTCTTCGTATTCTTCGTCTTCTTCGTCTTCGTCTTCGTCTTCGTCTTCTTCTTCTTCTTCTTCTTCGTCTTCTTCGTCTTCTTTGTCGTCTTCGTCGTCGTCTTCGTCTTCTTCTTCGTCGTCTTCTTCGTCTTCTTCGTATTCTTCGTCTTCGTCTTCTTCGTCTTCTTCGTCTTCGTCTTCTTCTTCTTCGTCTTCGTCTTCGTCTTCGTCTTCGTCTTCTTCTTCTTCGTCTTCTTCTTCTTCTTCTTCTTCTTCTTTCTTCTTCGTCTTCGTCTTCTTCTTCGTCTTGGTCTTCGTCTTCTTCTTCTTCTTAATCTCAGAGGAGGATATCTCGTAAAGAAAAATCGGGCGCGTTCTTGAAAGGTCGCAAGTTTTCTCTTTCTTTCTGGTTGACGCTTAAACAACTTGGACCCTAGAATGAAATATGTTCAGTCTTTTACGAGCTGAAACTCAGACGCCAATTTTGTGTATGACTGAATATTTGAAAAGCATCAATCATAGCGGGGTCAGCCAGTATGGTAATCTGATTTTGCTTGCTAATAGGTTTCTCGTGAAACAACGGAAATAGCACGCGTTTTCTTTCTGCGATTTGACGGCTTCATCTAATGTGTGACCTCTAGTACCTTCTCTTTGGCGGAGACCAATTGCCGACTCATTGGAGCAGACCGGTGGCTTTAATTTGAGAAAACCAGGCCTTTGGTGTCAAATTAATGCTTTAAAAAAGCTGTTTTTCACAGGATTTGCGGTTACCTCTCGCCAAGCGACTTAGAAAAAAACACTCGTGAATACGCGGTCAATCGTCTTACGAAACTGGTTTCCTTTGTTGAAAAATCAGTTCTTTTCCTCTCCAAATTTTCATCTTATTTTAGCGGTATAGCTGAAGACCCTAGGGTTCTTATTGAAATAGAAGAAATCTCATCCTAAACTTGCAGAAAGCCGTCGAGTCTCAAGAAGGTAAGCTTGATTTAGAGTAGTCGTAGAAGTTAGAGGAACAGAGTGGTTCAAAATGGCAGGAGAAAGTATTTGAGACTGCTGTTTTATTGGGTATCAATTTGAAAAACAAGGCAAGTAAACAATAACAGCAACAAAAAGAAATGACAGATTGGAGGGAGGTGGCATATTCTTCTTTTACCCAGTCCAGCGAGCAAGCGAGCGCGTGATTCAGTAGAACGTTGCGGACGAAAAATAAAAAAGACACTGTTAACAACCCGAATGATTGGAAAGGTACGAAGGGTAATAACAGTCGAGGGACAATGAGAAATGTTTGTGAACTGCTTGAAAGGTGGTGCAGCTACGCTTATGCACTGCTTTCAGCCCCTACGCTTTGAGCCGATTGAATTTGGAACGAAATTTATTTATTCTGATCCAGGATGGGATTGAATTAAAAACGCTCGAGAATAATGTGTGCAACAGGTCTCCTGAGGGTGTTTGCATGTTTATTGCTTCCTGTTCAAACAATCGCTGAGGGAAGACTTTAAGTTTAGGAGAGACCCCAACTGTGACAGGTAGACTGCAAGTAGTCTGTAATTTTGGCGATGGATTGTGGGGCGGGCGAAACACACGCGCGCGCACGAAATTACAATCACTACTTCGCGAGCGCGTGTATTTCTACCGCGTCAGATTCTTACCCAGTCGCTATTTACGTGTTTTGTGGGGAGGGAAGATTGGATACGAGGATGGATTGAGGTGCGCGTTGTGTTTCCACGACACCCCCACGCGCCTCAATCCACCCTCATATCCAATCTTCTTTCCCCATATAACACGTAAATAGTGACTGGGTACGATTCCCCCACCCCCACCTTCAAATCCATCGCCGAAATTAGAGATTTCTCGCAGTCTAAGTAACAGACTGCTTCAAGTCGAAGTCCGTGAAGTCGAGGAATGCGCAGTCCTGTCAAACTTTCATAGCGGAGCTCCGACGGCCCCAAGGGCCGCCAAGCGGAGCACCATACCTATAGAAACCCGTCAACTGCTTTGCTCATGGTAAAAATGGCTAGCGGTATTGCTCGTGGGCGCGTACGCACGACGACGACGACAACGACGACGACGGAGTCGCCCAATAATTAATAATACCCTAATAATAATCATAATAATCCAACATGGCGGCCATACTCCACCTGGCCCAGCTAGCTGACCAGCTACTTTACAGCGTACGTCTTTGATAATGGACATCCATCTTATAGCCAATTGACACCTGTCAAAACAAGGTATCTGCTGACCAGTGTAACGTGACCATATCGCGGGCTCAAGTTAAGACCTCATCGAGGTCAACTGTTTTTTGAAGTTGACCGCTGACCAAACCAAATCGAGGCCTTTAAAATTTTTCGCGCGCTTTCTGCGGCTCGTAATTTCACATTCAGTTGGTTTCTTTATTTTGAGCAAAACAACTTCATCTTCTTCGATCGAAGTTTGTCTTTCGCGTAAAAAGCATAAAAATCAAGAACTTGTCAAAAGATACTCCGGAAGGTGAATTTTCAAGTGATGAAAGGAAGGACGAAAGATTTTTCTCAGGAAAAGCTTCAAAGATTGTGCCGTTGAAAACAGTATAATCCAACGCTTCAAAGGCTTTCACTTCACCGCGGCATCTTGCATCTCACCAAGAAAAGTCACTTAACGGTTCACCGGTATTAATGGGAGGAATGAGTAGCTCAACCTCTGTGGAAGAAGCTCTTTCTTTGGACAAACCGTTTGCTATTTTTGCGGATGCTTGTTTTTACTTTACTGAAGCTTACGTATTTTCAATTGGTAGAAACAGCTGTAGAAACCTCTACAACACAGGACAGTGAGGTAAATTAAATAACTAGAAGCTTAACATTTGGTTTAATCGTTGTTACTTTTGTTCAGAAATGAAACTTGTATTTTTCTCTGGAATGGATATAAATAACAATCATCTGTACTCGTTTTGGACGCAAAGAAGTAGTTGAATTGTTTGATTGTTTTGTTACGTTGTTTTCTTTGCAAGCGAACGAGTGTTTTTACTCGGCTTGGCTGACTGTTTTTCGACCTTGGTTCCTCAATAGTGTTAAGAAACTTTTGCCCTTATCTTAATAACACGTAATCGCAATGAGTCCTCGTAAAATTAAGGATTAAAGGCGGAAACTCAAGCTCGAGTAAAAATAAAAATCCGATCAAATGCATGTGCATGTGCACTTCTCAAAATCTCGAAAGCAGCCTGTAAACAACAATTAAGTTTCGCCGTCTTTAAACATGTCGGCTTAATTTGTTTGAACCGGTAAGAATCAGCGTTTGGATGTTAAAACAGCGAAATGGGTTGACTGGCTGGCTGGCTGGTTTTGATAAATTTTATAGTGGACGGGTCTGCGAGAGAAATGCTCGTTTGGTTTGGCAAGCGCTTTCTTCGTTATCTGGATGATGTTTTGCCACTGAGAATCATTAATTGAAGAAGGTTCTTCGGACGACATGGGAAGTAACAGTAAAACTATCAAAGCACTTAAGTGTTTTGTGTAAGCCAAGGAAAGATTTTGTGAGAAATGGCCCTATTATTCAGCTCTGTCGCATTCCGAGTGATTGCTGTCTCAGTGATTCCTGTTTACTGCTCTAAACGATCAGGTGCGGACCTCTTTTTTGTCTTTTCTACGGACATTTATGTCAAATTTGCTAAGCAATTTTTCTAGCTTAATACAAGATAGTTTTGTTACTTGTCTAATTTCTCCACCTTCTCCAAGAATCTTCGAAGAAATATTATTCGTCTTGTGCTTTGTTTTCTTGTAATATGTTTGTTGTTCTGTTGTTTCTGAACCGCGGTCAATTCCTGTTGACTGCTGTAAACGAAGAGTTTGTACCCTTTATTTTCTTTTCTAGGGGCATTTATGTCAAAATAAATACCGATTTCCTAGCTTTATCAGTACAAGCTATTTTAATTACTAGCTAGTCTTGTTTAATTTCTCCACCTTCTCCTTCTTCGAGCAAAACACTCGCCGGCATCGTACTTTGTTCGCTTGCAGTGTTTTTTTTTTTTTTGATCCGCTTTAAGTCCCTTTACGCTTTCATCTGAAAGTAGTTAGGACTCAAGAATGTCTGTCTTTTTTTTTTTTTTTTTTTTTTTTTGCAAACGTTTACTATCGAAAACTCTTCGTTTTCCCTGCTGCTGCTCAATTTGTTTTGGACACTAATTAAACTGGCCCAAATAAATTTATTTGGGCCAGTTTAATTTGTGTCCAAAACAAATTGAGCAGCAGCAGGGAAAACGAAGAGTTTTCGATAGTAAACGTTTGCAAAAAAAAAAAAAAAAGACAGACATTCTTGAGTCCTAACTACTTTCAGATGAAAGCGTAAAGGGATTTAAAGCGGATCAAAATAAACCCTTGCGAAGTTGCTCGGTGAGAGTGTGCAACTCCGATTCTAGGCTTGGCGTGGCTAAATATATATATGGCCTTCAGCTTTTCTTTTTTTAATCGCTACATAACAGACTGGAATGGTGTTCCATCGAACATCATGCATGCACCTTCTTTAAGCAGTTTTAAGTCCTATCTATTACATTATTAGTGTCAATTTTAAATCAGATGTAGCTTGTGAGTGACAAGTATGTAATTTAATTAGGTTTGCTTTGGATTACTTCATAATTTTTAGTTTCAATCTGAAATCAGGGGTGACTTGTAAGAGACAAGTATTTGATTTAATTTGATTAGGTTAGCTTTGGGCCATGTTTAAATTTCACCTCTTAGTGTTTAGAATGTGTAATATTAGATAATATTCTTTGTAGGGGAATTTAGTTTCTCCCAATTATTCTCCAGTCATGCACTTTTTTGTTTTGTATCAACTTAGTTGTATTCGCATGACAAAGTATTATTAAACTTAAAACTTAAAATTAAACTTAAAGTAAGCTCTTTCTCATCAATGTACACATCCTTTGGACTTCCTTCTCCTGCATACAGTTTTTCCATTAATTTTATTAGTAGCTGGTCACACCAATCTTGTGGGATGTTTGGATGACATTTGGCATTAATGTTTAATGGCATCTCTGATGTTTGATGAAGTATGTTAAGATCAAGTTAAGGTGGCTAACACAGATTTCCAGCACTTTTGCTTTGATGAATCACCTTGATAGTGGTATCAACCAAATGCCCAATATTCTATTATCAAGTTGTTTGGTCTTGCACTTAACTGGCCAGAAGAGCAGCTGGATTTCTTTTTGAAAACACAGTAGGTGCATTGAGTGATGAGCTTAATGTTAGCAAGCAGTTTTTTTTTTGTGATAGTAAGGTCAAGAAGTAATTGATCAAAAGAAATATCTTGGTCTTAATTCATGGCATCTAAATATTTTTATTGATTTCCATGTATCTTCCTTTCATAATTTTTGTGAGGCATACATATATCCAGAGGATACACAATTTCTGATTTCTGACTGTCTCATTGGAGGCTGTGGAAAATTGAAATTGCATTCATTATGAAGTGATGATCTGAATCACTATATATCTGATGTGATACTGATTCCAAGGAGCAATCACCAGGCTTCTCCACCAATTTCTAGTGGCTCTAAACCATACCTAAGTAGCTAAGTATGTAACTAAGTTGCCTACAGTTGAACGGGGAAACAGACCTGTCCTTAGGTATTGCTCTAAGATGTTAAGAAATGTTTTGTTTTAAAAATTTATAGATGAAAACTAGCGTTGCAGGTTCTTTCTTACACAAGGTATTAAAGATTATTTTTTAAAAAACCTACCTCAATATTTTTATTTTGCTTTTTTAACATCTCCAAACTCAGTTTGGAAAGGAATTTTTATTACCTTACTCAATAGAACGCTTGTTTTTAGGAGGGGTGGGGGTCCAAATCCGTAAAAGGGGATTCATATCTGCTAGCAGTTCTGGACTAGGGGGTCCAAATCTGATCCACAAGCAGATCTGGACTGGAGGGTGCAAATCCACGGGGGGTCCAAATCCACTGTGCCACTGGTTCAGATCACCTTTCCATACTATTTTTTACAGCACTGGGTCTGTAGCTTGAGTGAGGTCAGATGGGTGATATGACAAGCAGACTATATGTAAATACCAGTAGAAAAAGAATGCTTCTGGAGCTCCGCTTTTAGGCTTGGCTAAATATATATATTATTACGTGGGACTCAATTTCTCCGTTTTATGAGCTTGTTATTCCTCCTTGAGTGATCGCCTTGTCACTTTACTAGCTACGATCTGGAAGGAAATTAAAGTGATCTTATTGTCAACACGTATGAACTGTATTCCGTCTTTTCCGGTTGAGTTTGGTTGAAGCCATAAAAACAACACAGGCTTATACCGAATATGCAGATGAAAATTCCGGAAATGAATTTACTGAGAAGTGTGCTCCTATACTAGTCTCAAGGGACCTTCATTTGGCGCCATATTTCGCAAAACGTGAAAAATCAATAACAACATTTAAGAGACATTTAGGTTTAGCTGTACTGTCCTTCCAGAGTCTCTCTCGTCATGCTTGGACCGATGAGGAAGAGCAGGAAGGGGAGGCCAACCATCCTTAGAAAGTGAGAGGGCGGGAACATTTCCATGAAAAAAGCCCTGGGAACGAAGTTGAAAGAAAACCGTTAAGTCAGCAGGAATTGCGATTGCCAATTGTCAATGGTGCGGCACTGAAAGGGGGCTGATTGTTTTTTTCAGAACTGGGTCACTGCATCGTCTTTGGTTGCTGCTTTCTTTCAGTTAGAATTTCTTTCTTTCTCCTTAGATTTCCTTTGTTGATCTTTATATTATACCTCAGCGATCAACTGTCGACACTAAGACTACAAATTCTTGAATTTTTGATTCTTAAAATCGTAAGAAATTTTTTCTTACTTCGACGAGTTGTCCTAGATTTGCAGAAAGCCTTCGAGTCTGAAATACATATTTAGGCCACCAGTGGGTCGGCCATCTTAATCTTGCCTCGATCTGTATAGGTGTAAATTATGATCCTAAACCCAAACTTCCAGCCAAATGCGAGCTATACCGACCATAGTACTGTTGGGTTAAGCGGTTTACCGAATCGACGGCTGCAATATTAAACTATTGGGAGACAAGGAACTGCGCAAAAAGGCGAATAGAGTTATACCAGGTAATAAGTAAACACTAGGCGTTTTCGATCCTTTTAGTCTCAACTAGTCTCGATGCTTTTAGTGTTATCTCATGAAAATAATTGCGATTAGCGTGCGAGATAACTCGCGGGCGAGTCAATATTGTACATTGAAGTCTTGTTCGCGAACTTAAAAGTGTGAATGTCTGTCTCTTTGCTCAAAATTTATATAATAAATTTATATAATAAGGCTACCAAGATGCTACTCCTGTAAAACCATTTCAATCTGAACTTAAATCGTAGCGATTGTTATTTTGTTTAAATATTGATTTGGTTCGTTATTTATTTCCCAATTTTGTGAAGTTCCTGACAAGTATTACTATTACCATTACCATTACTATCACTATCACTGTCACTGTCACTGTCAATGTCAATGTCAATGTCAATGTCACTGTCACTGTCACTGTCACTGTCACTATTACTATTACTATTACTATTGTTGTTGTTGTTGTTATATGCGTTAGTGTACACGTATTTCATTTTAACAGCAGTACCATACGAAAGGAGATCTGAACAACGATGTCAAGAATGGGTTTTTCCTTTCTGCTTTTCTCGCTGGTGCTGATGGACCTATATTGTTCAGGTAGGGAACTGTTAGCAACTGTTGTCATGAAAGTTAACTTTGAACCGGGAGACTCTCGAGTGATTGGAAGGTTACTCGGTGTATTAGGCTGATGGTGATAGGATGAAATGAGGAGCCAAATTATTAATGGGCGGAGATGGATGGGGGTTGGGGAGGGGGGAGGGGGGGGGGGGGGCAGGGGGAAGGGCGTCGTATGTGGAGATGAGAAACCACGCTGCTGGAAATTGTTTCTTCTAAAACACGAAAAAGTTTTTGGCCTCAACACAAGACACATTCAAAGTAATCTTTTTACATAAATTTGTAAAAGTGGTGGCACAGAAGGAGAGAGTCACGCTATCTTAGGTATGGCCAAATTCGGATAAAAACACGAAACATCTCCCCCCCCCCCCCCCCTAAGTCTCTGGAATCAAATCGGGATACTATTGAGGATCATGTGAACCTGGAATCAAGACAAATGACCGAGGAACGTATGGTTGAGAAAAGTAGTCACAACAGTTGAAATAATGGAATTTTTGTTGATTTGTGGTCGGAAAAAGATGCAAAGCGCCTATTTGATACACCTAAATAAATGTGCAATTGTGACATCAGCATTCCGCCTACATGAAGCGTTTACCTGATTCCAGGAAATGTGACTGATACGATTGATTACGAATGATCTCATCATTGCACGAGCCTTTTAGAACAGTGGGATTTCAGAAAGCAAAGTGCAATTTCGAGATCTCTCAGAATCACAAATAGTTATTAATCACGAATTGTGCGAGAAGGTCGTACATTATTAGTCGATATTATTTTAGTCGACATTATTTCGTATCTAATACGATGTTAATTAAATAGACTTTTCATAAAGCAAGTTTTCAGTCTAGGTGAAAGTCACATTTTTGGGAAGCTGAGCCATTATCTTGTTTTCTTCTTAAGTATTTAATTTATTTTAAATCCACGAAATTAATAGCAAGCGAAAGTTAGCAGATAATCTTTTATGACAAAGGATTAATATAATTTTCTCATATTTCCTAACTTAATAATTTGGCAATTATTTATTGTTTTTGTAAATATTGCATGAATTGTTAAATAAAATTTTTAACATTATCAATTATTATTATTATTATTATTATTATTATTATTATTACTATTATTATTATTATTATTATTACAAGTGAAACCGGAAATAACAATATATAATTATATCCCATAAAAAGGTAGATATAAGGAGATAGATATAGAAAGATATAGATGTAGATATAAGAAACAAAATGATGGTCGAAAAGGGTAACTTTTAATGCCATATATTACGGCGAGACATGACTAACCTTCTTCAGGGGCAACACTGAAGCAAAGTAAAAATGGAGAAAACGGTTACAATACAGAAATAGAAATAATAGACGTGTACTGAAGCGGCTACCAAAAAAGTGGCATTCCCAAGGTGGCATTCCCAAGGTGGTAAGAACAATGATAAGTTGTGATGAATTTGCAATTTTGTGAGACTCTGCAACAAAGTTAAGACATAAGTAGATACTGCTACGTAAGGGTAGAACCAGAAGAAAAAAGTACAATCAGTTGAAGGTTCAGAACCCCTGCCCCACCCATTCATGCACTACTGACTTATTATTTAGACCTTGTAGACATTGTTTTTCTCACTTAACTTCTCATGGTTTTGAAAGTTATTTGTTGCTGAGCCAGCAAGCCAGAGCTTACTAATAAATGTAAAAAAAAAAAATGGTTGTAGTGAAATTTGGGGGTTAAATGTTGTCACGCCAGACGGAAGATTGTATTCATATTTTTGTGGATATTTATTATGAGTGGGCTTGGATCGAGGCAAGTGTAATTGTACTTCTTTGGGAAAATAGTTGACAATTTTTCTTTATTATTTTTACCTTTTTTAGTTTTTGCATATTAATTTATTCATACCAGAAATCACAAGTGTTAGTTGAGAGAGAGAGAGAGATGCTCTGAAAACACGCCTACCGCTCTTGTTCTGACAATTTTTTTAGTTCACGATAAACCAAAAATTAAATGTTTTGCAATTTTTTTCTTTGGTTAAATTACGAAGGAAGACATTGCCCGCTATGTTTGTCATCGAATCGTAGATTCTCCACACCTCGCGATTCACACGTCATTTTGTTTAACCAATCACAGAAAGTGAATCGACCTTCTGAAACGAAGCGACGGTTTGCTTGCGACAGCGCTGTAGCTGCGGTGAAAGTGGTATTTGCGGTCAAGTTTGCAAAGTAATGGGAAATTTCTAGTCCGAAGCTTAACTACATTCAAAACAGTGAAATGATTTTGAATTTTGGTTCATCCTGTCTCATAAAACCTTAGACCAAGTAAGTGGATTAACGAGCACATGAACGCTGTGCGATACCTCGTTCGACTCTCTCGTTCCGCCACGTCGACTAGGTCACCTGAAGTTGTGTTAGACTGTGAAAATATTTTTAACTGGCCACTCTGGGAAGAATTATATCAAGGCTTGATGGACGGCTTTTTGGATGTATCTAAAGCGTTGTGAAAGGGATTGTATTCGCGCCGCGACTGCATTCGACAACACATAAATTTTCCCGCTGTGCTTTGAGCATGACTAAAGACGAAGGATGTGCGATTTACGCAGTGGCCCGATGTAGCCTTTTCGACGATTGGAGAAGGTATTTACCGTTGCCCTTTTATTTATTCGTTGTCTTCAAAAAACTTACGGTCAACCGATAAGCCAGATAAGCGTTGTCTTTGTTTATGTGCCCAACTTTTGTATGGCGCCTACTCTCGAATTTGGTTTCAAGTTTATCGCCAGTTTGTTTGTGAAGAAGGTTTTCAGGATTTCTGTGTTGGACCCATTCTTATAGCAAATTACATTTTAATTTCCCCTCAATTTAAAAAATAGATTCAAATGAAATTTACCGTAAGCTTAAGCTTATAATTTAAACATTGTTGTAAAAAGGTTTTTCCTCAGACTACCATTGTAAATAGGTGCCACAAACCAGAAGCGTAACACTTTGTAAAACTGCCAAATCTATTAAAACAATTATTTGCTAATCTTTCTTTGTTTTTTTTTTCGACTGGTTCTTGGTCGGTTTTGACATAAACTTAAGTACTTGACGTCTTCAGAGTTATTAAGCTTAGGTACTTTCCGCGTTTAGCGCGCACGTACACGAACTCGCATAAACAGCCGTGATTTTAAAACTTTTCTCTGTTTCTGCTGAATCTTTGACATACAATTTTTAGCTTTATAAAATTGAATTAAATTATGTGAACCCCCATGCATTACAACCTCTGTGAAAACGTTTTTTGTAGTACAGTAATTTTTCAGATACAACAAAATGTTTCGCCACTCAAATTAACCTTATGTGTCGGAATCGTGTAATTCATTACGGTAATCCATTTGAAAGCACGAACTGTTCCAGTAGTTGTTTATGCGCAACTATTAGGCCAATACTTTGAATAATGGCTTTATTGTACACTTTGTTATAATTGTAATAGGGAATTTAGTTCATGGACAGAATAAAATAAAGTTTTGATGTCTGTGCGAATGAAGGTAACGTTTTAAGTTCCGGTTGAAAATAAAGTAATCATTTATTCCGTCACTGTTTAAGATACGTTTTTAACCTTCAAATATCGTATTTAGTAAAATTACTGAGCTTGCATCGGTTGCCTTAAGCAACTTAAATTGTTTCATTTAATGTTAGCATTCATTTGATTTCATTCGCATTGCTGCAACTTCTAGTTTAAGTTTTATAATTTCAAGAATTAAACAACACTTTTTAGGTGAGAAGTGCATTTAAGTGTACCACAAACGCGCTTTTTTTTTTTGTTTTTTAACAAACAGCAACAACTATCTGTATCAACTTACCTTCTCAAGTATACATTGTCCCTGAGCAGACAGCAGCCATAAAAAAAAAATTAAAAAGTCGTCAAAAGTTCCGTTTAAAGAAAATGCAAGTCCAGTCCGTTGTCCAGTCCTTGGATTTTTTTTTTTTTTTTCTAGCTAACCTTTTGTGGCGCGGCGTCGCAGTGAACAAAAAGCGCGCGAAAGTATAGCCTCGTTTTCGTTCTTTCCTCCAGGCCCTCTCCTCTGAAAAAAATCTTAAACATCGATCCTCGCCAAAAGCAATTGAAATTAGAAGAAACTGACAACGCCATCATAAAGAGCATACTCTCAAGCCTTAGGCAAAATTTTCTTTTATTCCTACCTCAAATGGTCGTTGAGCAGGAAGCTGACAAACTTTTCAGTTAGATTTTCTACTGCCGCACTTTTTTAGGAAAAAGTAATCATGGCCATTTTTTAAAACACTATTTATTAAACTACAACTTCGCTTAAAAATATTCTTGGAGAAAGGTTCTAGTAAACTTTTAGAGCGAATATTAAACTTCGGTCCGTTCTGGTCACGTGACCGATGACGTCACAGCATTAAAAATGACAAAAATGTATATTTTATAAAAATATCTACCAATATCCAAATTTTTGTTTCCTCGCGTTTAATGCAACGCGAGATAGCACTTGTACCCAGACTCCCACTTTTTGAAAATTGTATATACTCCCTTAATATTTATATTTTGTTCGGTACCCGGGCAGTCCGAAATGGCTCACACCATTGTGCTTCAAACCACGTTGACTGCTTTTTCAATAACAAAATAACTTCGTTACAGTGAGCAAAAAAGCACTTGTGAGCAAAGTCACGTGACCAATGACGTCATCGCCCTTAGTCTTGTACAATAATTAGTTTATGGTAAGACTTATCTCTAGACAACGTGGGGGTCTTGCTGCCCTCAAACTGACCAAGTTATTTGGGATTGACGATTTTCCACCTGCAAAGGATTCTGGGAAGGTTCTTATTATAATTATATATTGTTATTTAATTATTATTATTATAAAACAAACTTACGAATTGTATACGTAGAGTCGTACGCGCGTGTGATTGAACATCTGCCAAGGTTTATGTGCCTTTTTATATGCCTTTTACTTAATTCTTCATTAGAAATCACAAATTGATCGGTACCAGTACCACCAAGTACTACTAAGACGAAAATCAATTGGTTTTTTTTCGCGATTTTTGTATCCTACGTTGAAGTTGACCAAAAACTGTGTCCACGGCTAACCTGATGCTGGTTTACATCTGTAAAGGCTGCTCGAAAGTGTGCAAAATAGCGTCCGCCATTACTCAAACGGCAACCACTCGAGCCCACAATTTTTGTCAAGCAGCGTTCCCTCCGTGACGTCATCTTATCTCCAGTCGCATGTTTTTAGTAAACAGAGTAAGAGGAAACGTTTTCTTATTCAAGTTCTTCGTCTTTTTCGTCAGAGGACGGAGTTGAGTTCAGACAAGGAGTAGTACGATTTTATAGAGAAAAGTGAGGCTATCTTCGTACCCTATGACAAAGATTTTGAGCTGCTTGCAGCTCAAGAAGAAGGCAAATCATCTAGTAGAGCGGAAACTCGAGTTCCAAAGGCGCTTCACTGGAGAAGTAGACATCGCCGGTTCGTCTGACACAACACGCTATTTCTTTCGCATATCTGCGCAAACAAGAACAATGGGACGTGAAGTAACTTGTTTGTGGCCTTTGTTTGCATGTGGCTAGTTAACACGGTAGAGCTTTGTACTTTTCATAGCACGATGAATAACACTGCTAGATTTCACGCTAGATTTCTTGACGGGTTCCATACTTACCGGATTAAACTGCATGGAGAATCGTTTTGCTTTTACCATTGAAGCCAGTATTTGTGGTGCTGTGGAACTCAAACATAATTCCTCTTATAATTTATACATATTCTCATCGATAAAAGTGCTTTTCAGGTTCCACAGAGGTTTGATCGATCAGTTGGCGCTTTTCGCTTTAGTCGACTTCTCGAAAATCGACAAGTTGCCATTTCAATTCAGACATAATTTTTAACCTCGCGCTAAGACTCCTTCGACCTTCTTACACGACGTGTCGGAACTCATGTGTCAATTACCTTTCTGTTTATACACTAGAGAATTCTCATGTGATAGTTGTCGTATTTCACGATGCGATTAATGTCTTGCAAAAATTTGTCAGACATACTTCGTAATCTTTGTATTTGTTCTAATGAAAAGAGAACTATATTTTTAAGTTTCACTGTTTTGGCCTGGCAAGGTCCAAACACTGTAACGCAATATTTATGCGCTTTTCAGGGACTTTGAGGATTTGAGAGATAAATCTCCTCAATTGAACCATTATAATAGGGGTATAAATCTCGCTTGCCTTTAAGTATGAATAGTGTTAAATCAAGTTTGATTCTCATTATTATTATTATTATTATTATTATTATTATTATTATTATTATTATTATTATTAATTATTATTATTATTATTATTATTATTATTAAATTTTTTTTTGTTCAAAATTCCTTCGCTTTGCCGGCTTGTTGATGCGCAAACATGCCAAAATAATGGTCCGTCTCTTACTTTGGTGGTGTCGGTCGTTTCTTTCCACGTATGGGAAACGAGTGAAGATTCAAACTCGAATACAAGCTAAACAACCTTTCATCTCTGAAATGAAACGAGCAGATATTAAAAAGCCCCTTGGGGTTGAAGTTGGCGCCGTGAGTGCGAACGAATATTAATTGCTTTAGGCGAACGCAGAGATTACAATTCGCGGATTTGACTCGTTGGTGCAGTCCTGTACAACACAGCGACAAGCTGGAATATCTGCCTCACAAGATTTTGCAAACGATGCGCATATAAACAGGAATATCCTGGGTTTTTTTTTTTTTTCACGTATGCAGCTGTCACTTCCTCTCAGAGCACTTTAGTTCAGATGGTAAGAAGACGTTATGGAGTGCGGGTCCTTAGCCTTTGGTATGGCTCGGACAATATTTGGTTTGAGTAATGGCGGACGCTCGTTCGTGAGAAACATGCATCGAAAAAGCGGACTTCCATTGGGAATTTCGAACATGAATTTGGCATGGATAATTATTAGCCTTCAAAGATCACGAAAAGCAACAAACAAGCAAAACTCAAAATTTCGTCTCAGTAGCACTTTAAGTTTGTCAGGAGAAGACCCTAATTCATGTAGTTTTCCTAAACTTACTTCACATCCCCTTGTAATCTGGTGACGATGGCTTTTAAGGGGATAAGAACTTAAGAAGTCCTGTAAAACCAACGGGGTTAATGCAGTAATCGGAAGAACTAAGAGAATTAAATTGACCGCTAAACTGGCTGGAAAAAAAATGCAACCCCTTTGTGAGAAATTCACAGAGCAGAGAATAACGCATTTGAGAACCCTTGCTAAGAAAACTAGTTCAGCAGCTAATCCAGTTTCAAAAAGAGTGCATGCTGTCAGCAGTAAGTTTTGTCTTTCTTTAGGCTTTCAAAATGATCTTCTCTTGCGAGAAAAAAAGTTGACTCTTGATGGCTTGTTTTCGGAAAGAAAAAAATGCCCGTCTGTTTGCAAATGTAGGCAAATAATCTATTCAAGTTCTCCTTGCTTCATGCTACACAGGTTATGTTTGGCTCTTATGACGGCACAGGCTTGTATAATTTGTGCTGTAGGCTCGTTCTGTGTTGAGAGCAATTAAGTAGTCAGTAGAACTTCCGCCTAATACCACTTTACCTTTACCCTTGTTTATTGTTTACTATAACATAGTAATACTGCCACGTAATCAAATTGTTATTCAGTAGACGCGAAAGCGTGCATCATCATCTCGCTGAGCACGCTAACCAATGGCGCGAGCAATCCTTTACGAGGAAACTGGAAAAGGAATTAAATTTAAGCACACCAAAGTACAAAGTACATCCTACGTGACTTGACTGAAAATATGATGGAGTCCTGAGAAAGGAAAGAAAAGGAAAGTGTCTTACTAAAGTTCTCAGGGTGCCATTAACTTGAGAAAAAAAATACCGGTTGTTTTTATGCTGAGTGAATCCTGATTATTCTTTTCAATTCTATGTTTATAGTGGAACCATATATGGTCAAGCACCCAAAAGACTCGATTCGCCTCACTAATGACGACGTCACGTTTTGTTGCGAAGCTAAAGGTGAACCAGCACCCTCTTATGAATGGTATGTGTGGTGGCGCTCAATGTTTAACCAACTCAGCTTCTACCTCTAAGTGTCGGATTTTATCTTCCTATAGGCCTGTTAAGATTACTATATATCTTGAGAATTTTGAATGCAATTTTCATGGCTTCATACATGTAACAAGTAATAAAATTACACTCTTACAGGTTTCGCAATGGCTTTAGGTTAAACAAAACAGGCGACACTCTGCGTCTCTCAAACGTTTCCGTGGCTAATACTGGCTTTTACAAGTGCCTAGCCTCAAATAAATACGGCAAAATGTTTTCCAATGAAGCAGAGCTGACAGTGGTAAACGGTAATCCATATACAACTGTATATAGCACTCTAGCTGAAGGGCTCAGTGTAAAGGAGTTGTTAGTACATCATTTAGCTTGACCTCGTAGTACATTATGAATAGCTCAAATTTAAAAAGCTGTCCTATTTTCCTTCAGCTAACTTGATCTTTCAAAAACAGAGAAAAAGACGCCTGTTTGAGTAACCTCAGTTTTTCTGAAAAGGTGCTGAAGTAATTCATGAATTGAAGCTTCTGGGTTTAAGTAATATTTAACAAATGAACAGGAGTGTTTTACAAAGTTTGCAAAAACGAGGCGCAGCCGAGTGTCTTAGGACTTGATAAAACACGAATTGCCCATTTATTGAACGGCTTCAAAAGCTTTACATCTATCCATTCTTGCACTAATATTTAGATTTTGGGTTATTTTGGCCCAGAAAATCGGACGTAAAATTTAGCCGTGTCTTTATCAGAAAATTAATTTCTTGCGTATTTCCTTTATGAATTATGAATGAGTTTTTGACAAGTATGTACATGATATTTAGTCTTTATGCAACGTAAGTTGATTTGAGCAACTCAGAGCCAATTTGAAGTCTCTCTTGCACTAAACCCTTCTGTTCAGTTCTCATATGTGGGGTGATAAACTACAACGTTGTATTCTTGATATAAGTTCTTGTACGGGTCACGTGTCTGTGTTTTGTAAAAGTGGTTGTGACAATGTTATGGCGTAGTTTATGACCAATAAGAGGACAGACGCTTATAAAAAACTGACATTGATATTGATATTGATATTGATATTGATATTAAAGATAACAAAACCCCAGAATGGTCGATGCCGGGTTTTAAATGAGGAAGAAAGGCACTGTAAACATACAACGTAAATGAATTTGTATTCAAAATGAAGCGAACGTCGTCAAAAGCTTTACTCGCTTCTGATTGGCTACTTGCAATGGCTAAGAAATTTTATTGGCAAAAAAGATGACAGTTTGACGTTGAAGTGACATGTAAACGTCTTTTCCTGAAAAATCACTCAAGTTTAAGTGGGACTTTTTCCCTGTAGGTGTTAGGAATGTTTTAGAGAACCTATAGACTTTACAATCAAGTTTGCAGTATATCAAACTATCAAAATCACAGAATGTTAATTAAAATATATTCCTGTTTTAGCCACAGGAAATGACTCTTGCAACCCTAAACCAAGGAGTAAGATTCAAACTCTACCAGTTGGATGCAAGGAAGATAATACTGGAAGAAACATGGTAGATGTTGGCACATGCTCATACGAGACTTGCATAAGGCAAGGTCAGGGAGAGTCCGGACACTGTGGAAGAGAAGGAGGGCCACGGAAGTGCTGCAGCCCAGCCTCTGCGGTTGACAGACCTGTCACTTGTAAGAATGGTGCAAAATTTAGCGTCAAAAAGATCATCAGATGTGCATGCGCAGAGTGTGTGGTGCCAGATGTTATTGTCCGCGGAAGAGCAGTTGATCCAGAGGGAAATCCGCTAATGGTAGGCGATTTGAATGTTGAAGGTCATGTGAGAAGGTATAGGACGAACTTAAGAGGCTATTTCAAGATTTCAGTCAAGCCAGGAACCAAGAGATTGGTTGTTACCATTCAAGACAGGCGTGTAGGGCTGTTACAGGAGACGATCAAAGCGTTCACAATCCACGAGGGACAAGTGTCATTTTACACCATTGTGCTCCAAAAGAAGCCACCTGCAATCAAATTCCCGGCAGATAAGGAGCAGAACATCGCTCTCGGTGGATCAGGAGGTATATCCAGCTTCGTCACTCTCAACATTCCCGCAAATGCCTTCGTGCGTGATGACGGGAAGGTGATTGATGGTGCGATCACAGCAAACATTGGAGTGGTTGATCCCAGAAACCAGAAGGATATGGCTGCAGCTCCAGGAGACTTTTCAGCCATAGATGACAGTGGTGAGGAGGTGATGCTTAGCACAGCAGGTATGCTGAGGCCGTCTTTCACTGATAGCAGCAACAATAAGCTGAGGCTGAGCAAAAACATCACCGTTCACATAGACGCGGAACAACTGAATATAACCGATAATGCGACGTATTACCAGTGGTACTTGAACCAGAAGACAGGTCGCTGGATAAAGTTTGGGCCACTACGTACTAAACAAGGAGTATCGAGGGGGAAAAGGAGAGCCCCAAGAAAGTTTTTTGTTGGCGAAATTACACCAAACGTGCCTTACGATGGAGGCATCAACTGGGACCGTGAGGATCTTGCCAGCTACGTCAGAGTCAAGGCTCCCCAAGGCACAGTAGTAACTCGCATAGGACTGACGGATGATATCCAATGGTATACAACCTATCGCCAAGAGAGCGTCCCTTCTAATGGAATTCTGTGCATTCTTAGTCTACGAGACAGGCCTGCCGTCCTTCAAGCAGAACTCGATGGAGCACCCCTGATTCCACAAGCGGCCGTCAGCTTCCCTTCAGCTGTGAACCCTCTGATTATTGGCAGCTCGTCGGTTGGTAACGTTTTCAAGATCAAGTCGTTTCAGTTCACCTCTATTCAAGATGGCGAGCCAGGACCGATATATTATATATCTGGGTCTGCTAGATGCCGACAGCAAAGACCAGGCGATTTGGCATTTCAATTTCAGGAGAACACTCCAGGCGGAAATTTTCACTGGGAAAGTCCTCGAAGTGAAAATCCTTTGGATCCTGCTATCTGGGAAGTGAATAATGAAATTTGCTTCGTCAAAGCAGTGGTTTCAGGTACAAGGCCCGACTCAGTCATATATGTCAAAAGTACTGGCAAAGCAGCCAGGCAACCGACAGTGGAATATGGTTATACCGCAGAAAAGTCTGCCTTGGTTGGTAGCCAAGGAGTGGTGTGTCTGGAGTACCGATGCAATGAAGGGCTCGGTGGATTGTACCAGACCCACTTGCAGGTGCTTACTTTGACGGGAAGTTGCACGTTACAGTCGTTGAATAATGTGTTGGCTTCACGACAAGATCAGTGCCAAGTGCAACCAGACGGTGATTCAAGCCAGGAGCAAAACTTATGTGTGCCAAGTGACCTTGTGGGAGGCGATGCAGGTCTGTACAGCGGGATAAAACAGTGGCAAAGGGCAGGTGTCTCCTTGGAAACAACCGATTCAGTGGTGGAGTAACAACAGCTACCAATCTCAACCTGACCAATCTGACCTGCAAGTGAGTAATTTTCACGCTTAGACTGAAAGAAAAGTGAGGCATAAATATCGTACAGAAATATAGAAACTAAATGTGGTTTTACCTAAGTCGACTGTTTAGGTATGGCCTGTTTTAAAGATACTCCACCCTTACGGTTACGGAACAACGTAGGTTACTTGTATTGTGATTCTCTTGATCATTACGTCATAGAAAATGCGTGATAGAAATTCCTAAGTTATTGTTGTTGTTGTTGTTGATGATGATGTGAGTCATCAGGTCTACATGTTGCACGTACGTAGTGTCCAGAAACTTTTAATGAATTGCCGGAACTAAGTCAGTAAGGAAAATATGTGCGTAAAAGTAGCATGCTGTTTGCATACTATCTGATGCGGAAATAGTAACTAGATTGTCCACCGAAACTGTATTTAAGCCTTTAGCAGACATGGGCGAAATTTACAAACGTCTATCTTGAAATTTCCCTCAATTTCCGACAAAGAGAGCAAAACTTATTATAATTATTTGGTTTCATTTCCTTTTTTAGCTGACGGATCAATGTTCAGGAAGCAAACCAACCAAAGACGAAACTGCTACAGACAAAAGTTATTTAGTTCTTACATAACAAAAAAAAAAATCAGAAACTCGAAACATTAAGGGATTTACAGGGATCTGTGACGCAGGTAAAATAAGTGACCTAAAATGTAAATCAGTGATTAATGACGAATTAATAAACAAAAAGAACACGAGGACCTTTTCACTCAGAATTCAATCAGTTAAAGTAAAAATAAGACTATCTTCGTACAAAAATATTTGCCGGTAACGCACCGCGGAAGAAAAATGTGAGCAGCGTTCGTTAGGCAAAGTATTGGTGAAAAGTTATCAACACCATTGAGCGTTTCATAGACTGTGTGCTGCTTCTTTCTGCTTTTAACACCCCGGCTAAATGGGAACTGTTTGGTGACCAAACATCATCTAACATGGTTTGGTGACCAAACATTTTACTGTTTGGCCACCTTGTTTGGTCGTGTTTGATAACCGTTTGGCCAGAGCTTCAAACATCAACATGTTGGGACTCGAAACAATGTGTGCTTATGTTTGGTTACCATGGCTACCAACATGGGCGTGCGGGATAATTTTGTCGGTGGGAAGGGGGCTGAGCTTTGTTTGCCCGAATGAAACTCGGCAATCATCGGACTGATGCAACAAGATTTCTTTCGCTACTCAAGTTAATTCATCATCACCATTAGCTGAGGAAAACATGTCAAAAGTGTCAAGAGATGTCAAACATGTCAAGGGATTCCTTCACTTAAGCCTAGTAGAGGTACGAGGAGAGATTATTTCGCCACGTCCCACTCAAATGTCAATGATCCTTTCCTTTCTATGTCATTTTGCCCCGTCTTATTGACATATGCTCTTTTAATGTTAATTATGGCGATGCTACTGCTGGGCGGATCGGTCATGTTGATGTCTCGCAAAGTCAACTTTTTCACGTAGTATCAGCCTTGCATTTGTAATATTCCGGTTTATTTTTTGGCTGATTAGATCTCTTGTAGATCCTGCGCAAATCAGCAGCATTTTCGTTCGCGGTCCTTTGCAGATTACTTTTACTTCAGCGTAGTTTGGGACCGCAGGTCTTGATAGATCCGATATGCTCTGTCTCTTTAAACATGGTTTTGCTCATATGTTTTAATGTTAAGATTGTTTTTGGCCATTCTACATTTTGCTTTTCGAGTCGCCATCCGCCGTGACACTTTTGGAATCCTTGCTATCCGGGACACGTGGTGTGGCAACGCGTGTGTTGGAAGTCAAGAGAGTCCAAGTTACGGAATGCGATATCGCGAATGGGTCACTCTATTATTTGCGTTGGCACTGAAGCTGGTGTCATTTAGATTTGCTACACCATGCTGAGGAGTCCCAAGAAGGACGAAGCAGTTCTACATGGTTTCAACCCTACTTACGGTCATGTTGGTGTCTAGCAAAATCAACTTTTTTCACGTAGAATCAGCCTTGCATAAATTTCGATATTCTAATAAACGACCGCTGAAGGTAGGAACATAAAATGTTAGAATTTTCGTTACTAAAAGATTCTTTGTGTCAAAATAACGATTTAGCCCCTGGCGGGCTTGTACACATTCATGGCGAGCATACTGTAAGCAATGGAATGAACTGGACCGGACTGTACTGTACTGGATTGAACTGAACTGCAATCGACGAGGCTTGTAAAACGAAAACTTGTAAAAGATGGACTTGCACCGTAACAAACAAAGAACGTGATCTCAGCCCATAAAAGCATATAAACTAGAAAGCAAAAACCAATTTTATCTTTCCTTCCTCAAACAAGTGCAACTTAACGTGGAGAGCCAAAAAAATGGCCCCAAAAGTATTCATGTTTTCATCCATTTGTTGTTGTTGTTGTTGTTGTTTTCCTAGGCTTCCGTCGCAATATTTCTAGTGAGGAGCCCGCATATTTGAATGCGTCTTTAACATTCTGGAAATGGAACAGTTCGTTTCCATCCCTTCGAAATTTATGTACTCTGATGTATATAAATGCAGAGCCCACTGATAGAACTTTATAAACGAGCACTATACTGGAATCTCAGCATGAAAGATGTATTTTTTTCAGTGACACATGCATACCCGGAAAATGTTCAACATGTTCATCCCATTTTATCATTCAATATTTAACAATTAGATTATGAGCTCGAGATTTCTATCGCGTGATAGCTGATGAGGACTCAGCCCGAATCAGCTGTCACGCATAGAAATGTCGAGCTCATAATCTAATTGTTTTAGTATAAATCTACTGGTCGTTCAAAACTAAACAATTAAATTATCTAAATCCTTCTCGCAGACGCTTCGAAAACGCGGAGAGGCGGCCGCCATTTTGCTGACAACCGCTACTCACTATCTATAACAGAATAGATAGTGAGTAGCGTAGCCAGTCAGAGAACGACATTCATGATAGAACGCTAGTAGATTTATACTAAGACTTGATAGTGACCAACATGTGTGGAACAGCGCATTCGTAACATTTGTTGAAAATTTTCGACGTTTATCTTCACGAGTTAACTTGTATTTAGATGTACCCTATGAAACAGTTAACGTTTGGTTTCCTGGTTTTGTTAAAGCCCGGTTTTCACTAGCTAGCGACGCAAGCACAAGAGCAAGCATAAGTAGTTTTCTTCTTCTTCTTCTTCTTCTTCTTCTTCTTCTTCTTCTTCTTCTTCTTCTTCTTCTTCTTCTTCTTCTTCTTCTTCTTCTTCTTCTTCATCTTCTTTTACTTCGGGTGTGCACATGCAGGCTATTGAGCGGTCCGTTAGCTCCTTTCGCAAAACGAGGGAGTTGTCGGCCGAGCTTTAAGAACGAAGCATACATGTGTAGTGGACCTTTAAATTACAATTATAAAGGATTTTTTAGCCTTGCATAGGGCAATTTGGTATTCTCATTACAATTTTACTCGAGTAGACATTGCGGACTATGGAGGCAATCACGACAAGTACAGTGGTGTCTTATCACATTCAGACCATTCAGACATGGGAAAAAGCTATCGAAGATGGTTCAATAAATTTCCCCAAACTTGAACACCTCGAAGGGTGTAATATTTCTTTTTTACCTTACTGACTGCAGATAAGGCCTTTGGCTTAAAGACATGGCTTCAACGTCCACACCCTGGGAACTCATTGACACTGAGAGCCCAAGCGGATATTAATTGCGTTCGACGAAGGAAAACGCACACTTAATCGTGTTGGTTGGTGTTCTTGTGCATGATAATACCGGAATTTAAATTAAGCATTCCTGTAAAAACACCAAATAGCCCCACCCCTCCCCCCCCCCCACTCCTTCCCCCTTCCCCGCTCTCGCTACGAGAAATGTAAAAACTCACTAGCAAGAATATAAAAGAATTTGAAAACTCGCTAGCGAGAACTGAAACTTTCAGAATGCAACTTAACCATAGATCTTCAGAACTCAACCATGCATTTTCAAAACTGACCATGTAACTTTTGTTACTCGATGATATTGAAAGACGTTTGGACCAGGATTTACAACTCGATAAGCTTTTGGCAGCAACGGCTTTCCATACGCTGGCGTTGTTTTCGCGTTGAAGAATGAATCGTGCAAAGACTTACGTTAGCTCTTTCGTCAAACTGCCATTATCCCTCTTGTAACAAAAGGCGAAAAATTGCCATTTAAACCGGACAGGACACACAAGGAAGCATTCAGCTAAAGGTAAGTGAGCTTTTCTTTCAATATTTCGAAATGTATAGCTCTAAGATCATGGCCCCGACGCGGTTATGATGGCAGGCGAACCGGCCTGAAAATAGACCAGTTATTGAGCAACGCAAACAAACGCATAGTGATATTAAATCAAAACAATATTTATTTTTGAACTTTTACATCAAAATTTTGACTCCTATACAGAATTACTAAGCTTATAACTACACATAAAGTATGTCTGGGCTGCCTGTGCTAGCACCTGACCTAAATCTGCCACCGGTTCCGCGCGATAAATCAAGACCTGTCGAAGCAATCGACAAGAATTGTATTTGACTTTCAATGAATATAAATATGTTTTATTTTGTCGAAGCCTTTCATCAGAAGAGCGAAAGTGAAAAACTTTTATATCTCTTTGGTGTTACGCGCTGTAAAGCTGAAGGTAAATCGCTTTCTTGTGTCTTCGAAAATATTCGGCGTGTTTTGTCACGTTGGATAACATTTCCGTGGCCCAAGAAGGCATATACAATGCTGGCTTTTGAAACAACCGAAAGACTTCGGTTTTTGGAAGGCGTATCTTTTTATTTCATATATCGTCAACTCGGCAACTTTTAAAAACAAAATGTTTTTGTTTGTATGTTGTGACAGCCGTGGTATTGGGCACCTGATTCTGTGAGCCCATTTTGTTGTTCGGTAGCCGTTGTTTTGCAATAAAAGACCACTGGAAAGGACAATGGAAACAACGACAATGAGCTACTTTGTATGCGTGCATTTGATGCATGCGTGTGTCAAATACGCAGACGCGTATGCGCAATTTCCGTAGACTCGTGTCACCTACGTATTTTGGGTCGCTTATCTCCGTGGTGCACTGTATGCACACGCCCGATGGACTCCAACCACCGTGTCCTCAAATTACAAGCGCTTAAGACATATCATACGATATCACTAGCCCTCAAGATCTTTTCATAAACAGTGTAAATACAAAATGCCCCCTTTCAACTGCTACCTGTGCACCTTTTCAACAGCTAACAAACGTCGAACGCACTCTTCTAATTAATCTGCGATTACTTTTAGTTATGCGCTATCCAGGGTGAGGGGTGTAATAAAGAATGCCTTTGGTATTTTAAGAGCAAGGTGGAGGGTGTTCAAGGGTCCAATTTCTGCATCTGTTGACACTGTAGAGCTTGTTGTCTCCACAACTATCTGAGGCAAACTGGGCCAGCTTTGTATTGTCCATCTGGATTTGTAGACAATAATAATGTTTAATACTTATATTGCGCCTTTTGCATCTAAATATGAACAAAAGCGCATCACAATAACTATCTTAATAGTATAATACAAATATAACAACTATATGAAAGAATTACAACCCAACAACTATATTACAGTATTTACATCTTCAAGTTAATTATGAATACCGCGTTTAAAACTACTAAGCAAACCTAATATAAGAAATTACTAAACGCCTCTCCAAAATAATAAGTCTTCAGCATAGATTTAAAGGTGTTACGGTCTGTCTGACTTCTAATGTTTGCCGGCAGGGAACTCCAAGTCTTCGGCGCAGACGCTGAAAAAGCCCTA
>JAEMWC010000478.1:217500-237500 GCA_016490735.1 Pachyseris speciosa
AATTTTTCACAACCCACTCGTTGTGGTGCACATCGGGAGAAAACATTTTAAGAATGTCTCTGTAACTTGTGCCTTTGTTGCGTTCATTGAGGAAAAGCAGGCAAAAATACCCACACCTCACACTTCCCATCGATTAGATCTGGTTGTCATTGCGGAGAAACGTTTTATGCCCCAACTTTCACATTTCCAGCTCCCACTCATTTGGGGGAGGCAGGCCGAAAGAGTCGAAATACTTGCGCAGCGCCGCCCCCACTGACCATGCCCTTGCCGACAAGATATTTTTCCAAAACCTTTTTCTGGTCGGGGGACAGCATTTGCGTGACTTTGTACAACTCCACCTCCTGGGGGCCGAAACCCTTTCCGAAAGTCTTTTTCAAATTTTTTTCCGCGCCGAGGCTGCGACCGGCCATACCCAAAGCCTTGGCCGCGGGAGCTAGCAAAGGTCGGGCCAGACTGAGAGTCGCGGAAAAAAACGTTGCCGCCGCGCTGTGCGGTTTTGGGGATCTGCGTCTTGTTCATTTCTACATCGGCGCCGCGCTTTTCGCTGGCGGCCTTTTTCATTCGGTTGATTTTGGTGGCAGTCAGGAGGAGGTCGTCGCCATGCACAATTTGTTCAGGTTTGACGCGCAGAATCACAGCTGTTTTCTCGGCGAAAGCCTTTCGGAGCTTTTTCGTTTGGCCGTCAGTCAGCGCAAGCTTGAACGGATGATACGCCGTCGCCATCCTATATCAAGAGAAAGAATTTTTCCATTCCAGGTTCAAGCCACAACCAGCCCTTTTCCAATTTGTTTGATCACAAGTTCTTCCTCATTCAGGACAGCGGCGAAGATGGTGTAATCCAGGGCATTGGCGGCTTCATTCAACCGCTAATGCAAAACCAACTTCTTCGGGTCGCCCGTCATGCTGTCGGGGTTGCTCTGAGGTCGAAGGAAATGACAGGGTAAAGCTTCGAGAAGTTGGCGACATTCAGCTGAGTCCCTGTGTTGTAATCGTTTTTCCTGTATCTGTAGTTGATCAGATCGCGGCGGATTCGGGTTGCGTCGTCACTCTCATAATCCAATTCGGGGTAAAAGTTGGTCCCGTAGTTGAGGGGGAAGGTGACCAATTTTGCTAAGGCGTCTCCATCGAGGTCAAAGGTGTCAAAGGCATGGGGGTTGAATCTCTGGTTGTTTTGTTTCCGCGTTTGTTAGAAGAAAACAAAGACGTGTTTGGCGTTTTTCACATTAGGGGAAATTTGCCATTGCCCACCAGCATCCCCGCGACTAGTGCTGGGGACCAACGTTTCTTGCAAGTAGCGCCATTGGGTTGGCATCAGGAAATGTTCGTTGACAAGCGTTTGTCCTGCTGGGGACAGCTGCAGTTTTGGAACCCACAATTCAAATTTGGTGACAACAATTCGCCGCCCGGTGTCGTCGCCTTGAAAGAGCATTTCAGCGTCATCCTGCAGCTCGACTTCGAACAAGAGTTGCATCGGAGGCAAGAGTTTGTCTGAAAGCTCTTAGAAAAACGAGTAGCGGTTGAGGGGTACGATGGTTTTGACCGTTGTGCCACCCTGCGAAAGAAGAGCGCGAGCTCGGATTCCTTGATTTGTTGCGTTGCAATCCGTCACAGTTGTGTCGTCGTTGTCGAGATACCAAAACTCGTCTTTTGCCACAGTTTTGGCATAATCGTCAGAATATTCAACCAAGTTTTTGATGAAGATTACTTTGTGGATGTCGTTGGCCGCGTAAACTGTTTTCCCCGCGGATTTCACAGACAGATTTTTGATCAGCGAGAAGGAGCTGTTGATTAGGGCTGACGGGGAGTCGGCAGGAACATTATCACCGTTCGCGAGAAGCTGGAATTTGTACTCAATGCGGAAATAGGCGATGTACCAGTCACGGACAACGTCCCTGTCTTTCACAGAAAACTTCATTCCAGTTTTTGGGTTTTGTCGCTGGCCATTCGTCGGAAGTGTCAGCGGGGTTTCCGGATGGACCTGCTCATCATCCACCTTTTCGAGATAACGCGGGGACCTGAACATTGCCGGTATATTGTTGGCAAAAAAATTGAAAGTTGGTTGGCCAAAATGCGGCTCAGTTTTATCATCGCATCTGATTCCCGGCCCGAGGCGGGCGTTTTTCGGCGGGCTGAGCAGCGGGGCGGCGGCGTTTTCCCAAGATTGCTTCAATTTTCTTCGACCCCTTTTCAGCCACAACCTCACCAAGTTTTTGGCCAGTCTTTTCGGCCGCGACCTTGGAAGTTGTTTTCGCGGCCTCAGTCGCCGTCTTCTTGAACACCTTTCCAATTGCCATGAGGGTGTCGCGGACCACACCCGAGCCTTTGTGTTTGTAACGATAACGGCCGGCGTGCTCGTCAAAAAGCTTCATCCACTCGCTTAGGGAGTTCATTCTTGAAGCGCTCTATATTTGGGAAAGAAATTATTCTTCTTCGATTATGAGGCTCAAAGCAACATCAACTCCATTGAGATCGAGGGTGTTGTTTCGCCCGTCTGTTACCCGAATTCCCACGGAATCAATCCGGATTTTGTTGACAGGGTGAAACTCAAGTCGACGAGGGTCTTCTTTGAAAGGGTAACTAACCCGGAGATCCGTGGTGGATAAGCTGTACAAAACGTCGCTTGCCACATCATTTGCCCGCCGCGTTATCAGATCGCAATGAAGAAAAACCCAGTCGACGCTCCTGGTGATGTCCGGCATCACATCTCCAACGTAATTGGTGCCATCTTTCAGAATCTTTTTCTCGATCCAAGCAAACTGGCAAACTCCCCGATGGTGAGGTCGATTTCATAATCTTTTGCCACCAAAAACACAACCCAGTAAATGGTGAAGTCGAAATACAAATTGAAGATGCGCTCTTTGTCTGCGGCCGTCGAATCAACGAACCCCGTATGAGCCTGCAAGAAGCGATTGATGATGGTGCAATCATGCATCCCATCAGGGAAAGTCAAAGTTTCCCAATCGCCGGTTTTTTCCCTCCACGTCAGTTTGTTGTTTCCGAAAGCTTCTGCAATGTTGTAACACGAGTAGCTCATGGTGATCAGCCTGTTCAACGCCGCTTTGTAATTTTTCCCTAAGCCCAGCTCAATCGGCGGATTGAATAAAATTCTGAAATCGTGGGGCTTTTGGACACCCCCGTTGTTCTGGAGACTCGCAAGGCGCGAATCGAACAACAGGTTAAAGGTCATCATCGCGCTATATAATCGTGGAGAATTTTTGTCTTTGAAACTCATTTAAAATACCCCGTTTGACAAGTTTTGCAAGCAAAGAAACAATCTGGGCCCGAAGTTTTGCTGCAGTATTGCCGGCTCTGATCGAACCACGCATCACATGCAACCGGTCAATCGTTTTTTTAGCGGCGTCTCCCACACCACTGCCTTCCATTTCCCACTCTTGCTCTTCCTCCTCCTCTTCTTGCCCGCCGATCGAGGGCCGGCGGCTCAAAATAGCTTGTTCCCAATCTGTGGGGGCTGGGCTCTTGTCTCTTTTGGGGGAGTCGGTTACAACGTCCTTTTCCCTGCTTGAAGCTGCTGTGACGAAACCTCCCACCACCCCTCTCTCTTCCGTTTTCTTTTTTCAAGAATCTCGGTATTTTCTCGTTCAAAATCCACCAAATACAGGCCTACAACGGTGAGTTGGGGACTTTCACTCTTTCTTTAGCAGGGTGCAGGGGGCACCAAACCTTTGTCCAGCCTGGTCGTGATCGGTTTGAAAAGCTTTTCAGCCTCGACCTGGCCAAACTCTTTGGCGATTTTGTGCGTTTTGAATTTCCGGCGGATTTCATCCTCCCGCCTTTCGACCTCAGCCTCAGCTTCTGCCTTCTGTTACCACTTCTTCATAGACATTATATACGAAAATGAAAATTCCGAACTACGATCCCGACTTCGCTGCCACAAACGGTTTCCGGCAGGGGCATTCGGCCATGCCCCACGACGTTTTTCGGATGTTGATCTGCGGGCCTAACAATTCAGGCAAGACAAACATCCTGCTCCACATGCTTTACGAGCTGTTGGAGTTCGACAAAGTCTTTCTCTTTTCGAAAAATCTCCACCAGAACAAGTATCAAGCGCTCTTGAGAGACTTCGCGAAAAACATCGACCCCGAGGTGGGGTACGAGGTCATCTGGGCACCAGGCGACGAAATCGTTCCGCTGGAAGAACTGCTGACCGACAACCAAAAAATCGTCGTGTTCGATGACCTGGTTTGCAAAAAAAAGAAACCGGAACGACATCAAAACCAATTTTATCAACGATTGGCACCGAAACTGCAGCCTCATTTATCTGACCCAAACCTACTACAAGGTCCCCAAAAACATCCGGGACAACTGCAGTCATTTCTGCCTTTTCAGCTTCCTCCCGAGGGAGAACAAACGCATCGCCGAGCTGGGGGTCGACCACAACCTGTCGAACCGCGCCACCAACAAGAAGTTTTCTTTCTTTTTCTACGACAAACCCAGGAAATTGATGCAAAAAAATTTCGATGAAGAGATATAAGTGCCGAAATGGGGCATTCAAAAAACAAGAAAGCGGAGCACTGAAAAGCGCTGCCCTGGGAACTCCAGGACCTGCTGGGCCGCCGGGCCCACAAGGCCTACACGGGCGAAAACGTAATCCTGGCCCGCGAGGCCCCGCGGGCCCACAGGGGCCCATTAGCTCGCACGGCTCGCACGGGCCGCAGGGGCCTCAAGGCCCTCAAGGTCCTCATGGTGAAGAAGGCCCACATGGTCCAACCGGCGCGCGAGGACCATCAGGCCCACAAGGCCCGAAAGGGCACCGCGGAGACGCTGGCCCGCAAGGGGTGCAACGGCGTTGCCGGCCCCCGCGGGGTTGAAGGCCCGCACGGCATTCAAGGGCTCAGAGGCCCGCAAGGGGCACAAGGCCAGCAAGGTCCGCAAGGCCCGGATCCTCCCCTGAATGATTATCTGAAAAGGGATGGCAGCACCCCAATGACAGGCACTTTTGACGCGGGCGGTCACTCGATTGTGAATCTTGGCCCGCCAGCCGACCCACTTGGTGCGGTCAGTGAAAATGTTGCAACCACTTTTGTCAAACTCGATGGAAGCACCCCAATGACAGGCAGTCTCGACATGGGGGCCCACAAAAACACAGCTCTCGTAAAGCCGATCGACAAAACGGACACGGCGACGAAGGATTATGTGGACCATTCCCACCTTTCCCAGTCGGGCGGGCAATAAAACCATTTCGCCTTCCTCATGGACGATGCCGACGAGTCCTCATCCGAAAACAATATTTCTGTCCATGGGATTGTCAACTTCGCCGCCTCCCCACATCGGGTTAACAAAATCGCATACGAATTCACCCTCGTCAAAGACGCGGGCAGTGAAGATTACCGCTCGCGGATCGGCTTCAACTTCAATCCTCTTGCTTTGGGGTATTACACATTCGTGATTGAGTACTTTCCACCGGAAATGACAAATGTGTAGGTTCGAGCAAGCACCACCGTCGCTTCCATCACGAGCCAAACCACGCGAACCTTTGGCGGCTACACGAAAACCCTCATTCAGTTGCACCACTGGAGTACCAACACCCCCAACTACATTTATTTGGACCTGCACGGAAGAACTTCTGGCTCAACCACGGGTCACCTCGTTGTTTATGGGGGTTCTGGCACCGTTTCCAGTGTGGACTCGGGTGTCTTCGACACAATTTGGACTGTGGAAAATGGAGTGATGACCATGCAAACCCCTTTGAACATGAATGGTAAGCTTCTCTTGCAACCAACATTGGGGACCGACTTGACTTTGAACGGCAAATATGTCATCGATGAAAATGCGACACTGTTTGGTGGAACAAACGGGCAGATGACAATGATCAATGACTTGAACATGAATAGTTATTTGATTCTTGAACCAAAATTGGGTGGAAATTTGAATTTGAATGACCACTGGGCTTACAACAATGACCGCCCATTGTTCAGCTCGATCGTCCACAGACTGACAATGCAAAATGCGTTGAACATGGGTGGGCATGTAATTCATCAACCGAAGTTGGGCGGAAATTTGGATTTGAATGGGCAAAAGGTAACAGAAGGGAACACTTCCTTATTCGGGTACAGAGATGGGGCTATCCTGTTTGCGAAACCTGTGATTTTGCCTGGGTTGGTTTACAGGATAGCAAGTGACCTGCTAACCGGCACTTCAGCAACAGAAGATGTTTTCTCCATGCCAGCGTTTTGGTCTCCATACATCCCCTTCTTCAAAGAGTTGATTCGCTACGATGTGCACTTTTATGACCGCTCTTCCAGCCCCGAAATGGATCTTTGGGTGTTTACGTCACCACGGGGGCGGGGGGAGTGAAAGCAAGATTGCGTTCCACAATATCAGCCAAGGAGCGACTGGGTGGGTAGCTTTGGGGGCACTTAGGACGCATATGTATTTTCCAAGGGCCACCGCATTGTCGTTCAAAATTACTGGCCTTGACCAGCACACCAAAGTGACGCTAGCCGCCGAGTTCCTTGCATGAATTTTCGCCGTTTGAGATAACCATGGGGTTTATCAGGAGGAAACCACAGCCTTCTCGCGTCAACATCTTGGACTTCAACCACATCGACCCGACCCTTGACAGGGGCACAGTCGAAATGTTGAAAAAGCTTTACGCTTTCTATCACAAAAAACATTGGGGCTACGACAGACTCTTCCGCTCCTTTCAAAGAAAAACCCTGTTTTGCACTGTTGTTGCGGGGAAGTTCGTCATCTCGTCTGCGGTTGCAGGGGGGTGTCACCCTGAATCCAGTCGTCATCTGCGTTTTGACTGGGGTCGGGCTTGGTGTCAATGCTGTTGCCAGCTTCAAAAGATACGACAAAAAAGCTGAGAGGGCCAACTTCACCCGGGTTGAGTACAAGAAAATTCTGGACGCAATCCGCTTCCACCTCAGGGGTGAGGGTTTCGACGAAAAGGCATTTCTTGACAGGTTAAAGCTGGTTGACGACTTCGTCAGCGACCACTGCATGGAGATCCCCGAAAAAATCCAAGCGAAATACGCCAAACGTTTCGTCGCGGAGTAAACGTGGTGTGAAGACCGTAATTACGTTGTTTGATTCACAAGCCCCACCACCATTCAAGGAACCTTTCTTTCGCTCGGCTCTGTGTTGCCGGGTGTATTTTTTCGACGGCAGGAATGAAGTGTGCGAGAATTTCTTTTTTGCGCGGCCATACTCCTGGAACCGCTTGAGAGTAATCGTGCAGAAAGCGAACGTAATTCACTGACATCACGGATAAGATTTCCCAAAAACTTCCACTGCAGTGGGCAGCAGAGTTCTCGCCCGCCATCTGAAATGGTGTTGACGGCGTCGAATATTCCGTGTTTCTCAAGAATTTTGCGAAGATGGGCTCGTGAAACGGGGTTGGCTGTCCACCCCACCTCCTCTCTGGTTTTGGTTGGGGTGGCGAGCTCCTCAACTTTTCTACAGCTCCGACACACAAGCTCGAAAGAAACATAATCCTCAATCATTCTTTCGTCACAACATTCGTGTGTGTTCGCTATTATTCCCACCTCCTCCCTAGTTTTGGTTGGTGTGCCGAGCTCCTCAGGTTTTCCACAGCCCCGACACATGAGCCCGAAAGCAACAAAATCCTCAATCATTCTTTCGCCACAACATTCGTGTGCGTTCGCCATCTTTCCCACTGTTTTATATGTTCCATGGAAGAAACTCTTGCCTTGAAGCAGGAAAGACGCCTTTCAAAAATTTATTACAGCCCGAAAGGTTATTGGAAAGGGCTTGCCGCGGTAAAAAAAGCGGGCCCAAGCCGCAAAGGTTTCGGAAAGTGTTGCGAAACAATGGCTGCAAAAGCAGGCTCTTTGGAAAATCTTTCTTCCCGCGCCGCGGGATATTCCTAGGCCGAAGTTTGACGTGCCAACACTCAACGCTGTGCACCAAACTGACCTGCTCTTCATGCCGCACGACAAGGTGGGACGCAAAACTTTCAAATACGCGCTGACTGTGGTCGACGTGGCCAGCCGCTTCAAGGCAGCTGAGCCTCTGACCTCGAAAAATTCTGACGAGGTGGTGCGAGCCTTTGAAAGGATTTACAAGCGCGGGCCTTTGAGAAGGCCGAAGCTGCTGCAGGTGGACCCGGGAGCTGTTTCCAGAGTCATGGAGGCGCATGGGACGGGCATTCGCCGTGGACATGTGGAAGTGAACCGCGACCAGGCGATTGTGGAACGCTTCAACCGCACTTTGGCAGAGCGTCTGTTCGGGCACCAGTACGCGGTCGAAATGCGGCTGCCGGGGGGGTGAGCGGTCTGTTGTGTGGGTGGCAAGGCTTCTGAGGGTTGTTGCTGCGCTCAACAACCAGACCACACGGCTGACGGGTTTGAAGCCCGCAGAGGCGATCCGAAAACCATCTGTTTTTGCGGAAGCTGCAACTCCATTTTCCAGACCTGTTGGAATGTCCGATAAAAGGCTCCCTCCCCCTGGTGTGGAAGTGCGCTATTTATTTCAACCTGGTGAGTTGGAGGGAGGCACACGACGAGCCACAGACCCTATTTGGTCTTTGAAAGTGTTTGAGGTTGACAGGATCATGGTAAAACCCGGCCAGCCTGTCATGTATTGGCTTGATGACGGGCCAAAACGAAGCTTTGTCCGGGAAGAGTTGATGGTTGTCCCACCGAATACTGAGCTTCCTCCTGCCAAGTCTGGATAGTTCCCCCCTCGGGGTGGGGGTTTCCCGCCTCAGGGTTCGGTGTGAATTCTGTCTGGCAACACCCATCTCTTGTCATAGAAAGCGCTCAGACCAAACTTCTGCTGCACATACGTCACCATCCTTCCCTCTCTCATTCGAAAACCTTTGTTTGTTGCCATGTCTTTATCCCTCGAGCGCCGCCTTAAACCTTTCCCACCTGATGGTGTTTTGCCTCTGGCTCATTCATTTCGTGCTGAACTTGCTTTTGCCCCCTTCAGAATCCACGTAATAACACTTTGAGCATAGTGCTATCATTCGGCCCCCTCACACTCCAGCCTGATTTTTTTCTGCCTCAAATTGGGCTCTCATCTCTGGTTTCACAACGTCTTCCAGCTTTTCACAAGAGATTGCCATGTAGTTGCTGTCCGTGTCCATCTGAATCAGCTCGAATTTCCCGCGGTCCACAAACTTGTCTACAAAGTCATAGTAAAACTCGAACATTCGAAATTTTGCCAACTGGTACACCGCAATGCCAACCTGGAACGACCTTTTGATTTTGATTTGTGGCTTCCGGCTTTCCAACTCGTACGCATCCCCGATTTCCTCGAGATCTGAGAAGAAGGCACGTTTGTTTTGCGCTCCACAGCTTCAATCATTTTTCCATAAGCACTGTTCCCCAAGAGTTTGAACACGTCTTCCAACAGCACCTTGCTTTTGTCTGTGTCCCCTGTTCGGCGGGCTTTTGTTACCTACTCTACAAACCAGGTGAAGATCTTTTTCGTTTTGTAATTAATTGTTCTGAGAACTGCTTTGATTTCCACTCCGTGGTTGACATACCAATGAAGGAGTGGGGCATAGACCAACATTTTTCCGCAGACAGGGTTCCCACCAGCTTTCTTTCATCCCCTCGGTTTCTGCCGGTGCGCTTCAGATAATCCATCATGTGGTCTGGTACAGCTTTCTGCGACGCCTGCTTGTTGATAAAGAAGGGGATCATTTCCTCAAACTTGGGTACCAGCGCCTCGGTGACTTTCAGATCAACTTCTGCGAAACCGAACCACCTGCCCTCCTGCAAGTATTCGAGAAACCTGAGAACTGATCTGACTTTTTGCCTTTCGGGGACATGAATGATATGTTCCTTCCCACATGGCTTGTCCTGAAGCATTGTTGACAAATTCTTGGTTTTCAATCACGTGACAAGGTGGCCATGTTAAAGCTCAAAACAATAGAAATTTTTTCGAAGAATTTACATAAAAATAGAATTTAGTTCCCAGCGGAGAGAAAGGCCATTGTTCTTGACCTCCAACATGGCTGCCGTGACGTCACTTGCAAACCTGCAATACAAGGCATATGCGTCATATCCAAGAATTTTCCCACAGGGTTTGGGCTCTTCAACATGATGGGAACGGGTGAACACAAGGCTTGGGCCACCAACCACCGCTCCTTTCAACATGTCATAAGCCTCTTTGCAGGGGCTCCACAGCTCTGCTCAGCGCTCAATCGCGCCTCGCAGGAGATAATGAAAACTGACTCCTGGTATGCTAATGGCGTCTTTCAGAATGTCGATTCCCTTTTCAGTGTAAAGGGCGCGCATTTTGTCCAAAGCTTCGAGGCCGGGCGCGACATCCAGATTGTTGTAGTAGTGCATCCAGTCTGCAAAAGTCTTCATCCCCTTTTCTTCGAAAACCCGAACACAGTCTCTCCAATCATCTGGTGTCAACACCCATTCTCCTTTCAGGGATGAAATACCATTCAGGGTGGTCTGGTAAACCAGAAAAGTCAAGTTTGTCTGGGTTGTCAAACCACTCATATGGAAACCACGATTTGGTGACCTCACAACCGTACGCCTTCATGCAACTGTCATAGCTGGTTCCTGGCCCCAAATAGTTGATGATGTCAAGGAAACGGAACTTTTGTGTGAGGAGATATATTATTTTGTTTGCGTTTTTGCCTACTCTTGATTTTTTTATGGTATCGGCAAGAGTATCGTACAAATATTCTTTCACAAGATTCAAGTCATATCTGCCAGAATTGAAAGTTTTTTGTTTTTTGGAAAGCAGGTGGAAAGTTTCGGGAAGGAAAGCCTTTCTAACTTCCTCCCTGATTCTTTTCCCCCGTCGTTCAATCTCTTCCACAAACTTGCGAATCAGCTTCTTTGGATCTCTGTCGCAGATATGTGTCGGTTCGCGATCAAGTGTGTCCCCAATTGAGAAAAAAAATTGGTTTGTGAACATTTTCAATGAGGAGTGTGGGTGTTAGGTCCTTTCTTTTTGTTTTGCGCCCATATGCCTCGAAGTCAAAGATGATGGCATGGGGATAAATTCTTGTGAAAATTGGGGGAAGAGCTTCTTGTATTTGTTTCACGCGGCATGACCAAGCTTCAACAACATGAAACCCTGCTGCCCGAAGTTTTTGTGTTCGTTCGCGTGTTGATTGATACAGCTCTTCTCAGAATTTTCCTTGATGTGTTATTTTGGTATCACGGTCAGGAAAACACCGTTGGCATCCATGCCAGTAGCAGCCGTGGTACTGAAAGACTGTTTTGCTCTGAATGTGAAAACCACCCATTGGACGACCCAAAAGCCATGGTTCCCCTCCGTGCCCACAGCGGGCGTGATGGATGTGAATGCTTCTTCTTTTGGCTTCTTTTTCAAGCCAGCGGATCGCTTCGGGTGAGGCGGTTGATTTGGGGAAGAAAGCCCTTTCAAACGCGGTCTGTGGTTTTTCAATTTTTTCGTCTGGGCATGTCACCACGGTTTCTCCTCGTGAACAGGTTGCGATGTGCCGTTGCAGATTACTTGCTTTCGTGGATCTTCCTTGGCAGTGAGGACAATATAATTTTGCCCCAAACTCTCAATCTTTTTCACAACAAATGCGCGTCCCTCAAAGACTCCAATTGTCAGAATGTTTGTGAGTTTTGGGTTGGGATTTCGAAGAAGACGCCAATTTATTTCCTCACCTTGTTTTTCAGGTTCATAAACGCGAATACCCAACAAACCAGAGACTGGTTTATCGTGGTTGAAATGTTGTTCAATTTTGTGAAGCTCATCCAGTGAAGTTTTTGGGCAATCTTGCGAAATGGTTTCAAGTCGATTAAAACTCAGCGCCAATTCTCTTGCTTTTTGTGTACATCTGCCGGGTCTGGTTCCTTTGTATACGTGCAAAGCAAGGCATCTCCAAAGGCAAAGGGTATCTTGATATATATCCAAACAAAGTATTCCATGTCTTCCATGTGCTAAAGCGCGGAGCCATTCAGGCAAAGGCCCTGTTCCCAACAGTGATTGGCGGGTGTATCTGAGCTTGACAAAGACGTCAGAGGGAGCTTCCCAAACCCATTTTGTGCTATCTCTTTTTATTCGTTCTTTTGACAATCTCTTTTCCTCTTTTTCTCGCATCCACTCTTCGGCGCCTGAACGGCGGTTGACCCATTGTGAATCCTCGCGACGATTAATATAATACAAAAGCAGAGAACCGTCGTCAATATTCCTCAGCCAATAAGAATATGAATACCGAACGTAAAAGGAAGTGTTGGCAAATTTGTTTATCTCATTCATGATGGTTTGTGTTTTATCTTGATCGAGGTTATCACTAAACCTCAAGTTGGTAAACCGACGCCCGCTTTCAAGTTCCACTCCCTCCTTGGCGGGGGAGCCCAACACTGTCGCGAGCATTGTTTTATAATTTGTCTTCGTGTGTTTGCACTGGGAGGGTACAGAGCGTCGAAGGGGAACAAAGGGTTTCGCTGTGGTTGTTTTGTTGGGAACCAATACCGGCGCCAGTGTTCTACGTGGAGGGCGTGTTGGTGGTTGACCTTGTGCCTCATACCACCCTCTTTCTAACAGCTTAGCCACTGACATGGGAACTATATTATGGGGGGAAATTTTTCGAGAAATTAATTCGAGTGGTATTAATAGTTCGTCATCCATCAAACCAACCCGATCTCTCTCTTCCATCGCTCTTACCTTGCGGCTCCCTCTCTCTAAAGGGGGTGCTCGTCGCTCTTCCATCACTCTTGCCCAGACACCCCTCTCTCTAATAGGCCGACCCCCACACCTTGGCTGCTCTTGTTGGCGCCTTTGTTTGTTGGTTTTGATGGTTTGTTGGCGGTGTTGCCTGCGGCGTAAGCTCAACGGGTCCTGCGTAGTGTATGGTGAACTCGACAAATACAACGGAAGCGGGGCCTCCCCGACGAGCGAAGCGAGGAGGGGTGGGCTGCGCGGAGGTGGTATTTGTCGAGCTCACCCTATACTACTCCGGCTTCTGTTTCGAAATTTGACTTGGTTTTCCTTTCAACAATAAAGGGATCTAACCATTGTAAGTATGGTTATATTTCTGATATGCTTGATTTGACCTCCAACACATCATCACGTCCAGCCCCAGAAACTTCTTAATTTTTTCTACTGTATCTGTTATGCAGGTTCCGGAAATACGTTTGTGCCTCCTCTGTAGTGAAATTTTAATCTGTGATCAATTACGTGAGTTTTCATGTAAAAAATATTTAATGCATAGTTTAAAGTATTTGTCACCTTGGAAAATATCAAAGACTATTCGTTGTAAAATGGCTACTTAACCAGATAATTTGACAGTGAAACAATTATAAGATGCGAGCTAGCAATCCTGAAATAATCTTGACAACAGGTCTTAACATTTCCCTGAGTTCGAATATTGCAAGTAGTCATATTACCTGCCCCATTTTTTTTTTTCGCTACTTCACTCGCTTGTGTCTTTTTTGTTTTTGTCTTTAAATTCCCTACACTCTTTGTCATACATTACTCGGTAGTTTTTGAACGACCTTGAGAAACTTTTCATTAAATCAACCACGGCCTCCGCCATTTTGTTCAAATGCTCATCTGGAACGAGTGCTTTAATTGGTCAGACACAGCTAGGCGTAGTAAGTATTCCCTTGTGCTTGTGCGGTGTTTCGTTTTCACTCGGCGCAAGGCGAACGCAAGCATAAGCGAAAACACAAGGAAAGGAAAGTTTTTTTTTTTTTTTTAATATATATATATATTTTTTAATTGCAAGAACACATAGTTACTTACATTGTACTTACCCTACTTATAGAATATGACACAGTACTTACTCCACTTACGATACGATACAACACTTACTGTACTTACAGTACAATACAATATTTACTCTACTACTTACACTATCTTTACCATGCGATTCTTACATTACATTACATTACAAGGATACCGTTCTGCTAACGCTTTAAAATACAACATCTTTCACTACTAACCTAGCAACATTACAAAAACCGCTTACTTGTAGTAGCTAGCAACCTTTATAATTAATTCCTAAAATTATAATTAATTATTTTAGTACTGGAGGGCGTCCTTCAATGGGTTCCACTTCTTTTTAAAGGAAATAAGGGTGTTACTATCCAGAGCTATCTTCTTTTCAATTTTTATGGAGGTTAACAGTAGTTGTATATATAATTGCAGCTTAGGTAAGGAGTTTTTTAATTTACAGGTATATATGTAGTGTCTAGCAATAAGTAGTAGGTGGCATAGAAGTAGATTCGATACATTTTCAACTAAACCTAGGCAGAAAGAGGGAGAGAGAAAATTGTCGTTCACATCTACAAGTTTTTGGGAAATCCATTCAAATAATAGTTTCCAAAAAGCTTGGGTGTGTTTGCAGTTCCAAAACAGGTGGACCAAAGTTTCAGTAGATTCCCCACAGAAGGAACAAGAATCCACTTGTTTTATGCCTATCTTACAAAGAAAGTCATTTGTCGCAATTCGTCTATGCAGAAACTTAAACTGAAATACTCTGAGCTTTGTTTCTCTTGTACAGAGGAATGGCAGATAGTAAGAGTTTCTCCAATTAACGATCGAATCTCCTATTATATCCACTTCAGAAAGCCATTTTTCTTGACTCTGTAATGGTATAGAGGCCTTATTTTTCGCAAGGCGTCTATAACATTCTTTGTTAATATTTGAGTGTGACAAAAGACTCGCTGTATTATTTGAAGATGGGTTATCTAAGCCTGGTGAGCACATTTTCTTGAATTGTTTTAAGGCTGCTATTACTTTAAAGTACTCAAGGTAGTTGGCTTTAATATTGTATTTAGCGACAAATGCATTATAGCTTAAGAAGGTCTGATGTTCAGTAAGTAGATCTCTAACCTCTTTTACCCTTGCTTTAAGCCAAGATGTATAGAAAATGGGTTGGTTATCTATTGTAATCAGTGAGTTGTGCCATATACGCATAGAGTTAAAATCATGAATTTCCTTTCTGTAGTTTAAACTAGTCCAGTGTTCGAGAATTTCTCTCAAAAAAGGGTCTCTTAGGTTGAGCTGTGGAACATCCTGCGGTTTTAGGTTACTTAAAAACACTATTTTCCCTCCATGCTTCTGGAGATGAAAGTCTACAAAAAGCTTCCATTTACCATGATTGTCGTTATCTAAGTAGCCTTGTACCCACTTCATTTTTAGAGATTTGTTAAAACTTTGAATATCTATCATCTTAAGGCCTCCTTTATCATAATCGTTGATCATTTCCGTTCTCTTAATTTTGTCCCCTTTGCTGTTCCAGAGAAAATCATACAGAAGAGTATTAATTTCTTTAAGTGCACCCTGATGCGTTGAGAGAGAAGATAGAACATGCACAATTTGAGATACTGCTAAAGATTTTATAATCGTAATTTTACCTAGAAGAGTTAATCTTCTAGCAGACCAGCTATTTAGAATGTTTTTTATTCTCACAATTTTTTCGGAAAAATTAACATAAAAAGCGTTCTCTTCTAAAGTCAAAAACCAGACTCCTAAGGCGTAGACTTTTCCTTTAGCCCATGTTATATATTTGTTAGAAGACAAGATAGCGTTTGAGTTTTTGAATGAGCCGATCCAGAGGGCTTCCGTTTTATCGTAATTAACTTTTAAGCCGGATATAGAGCCAAATGCGTCAAACAAGTGTAAAGTTCTTGAAAATGAGGATTGTGAGCCATCTAAGATCATCGTTGTATCATCTGCGTATTGCGAAATTTTGCATTCAGTACCCAAGATCTTGATTCCATGAACCTCGTTATCATTTCTTACTGTGCTACCCAATATTTCTGCGCATAAAATGAACAAATATGGGGAAAGAGGGCAGCCCTGTCTCACACCACGACTTAATGTGAAGAACTCCGAGGCCCAGCCATTGTTTTGGATGCAGCTGCTAATATCGGTGTAAAATAGTTTTATCCACGCAACCATGGATGGTCCAAACTTATAATATTTTAGGCTTTTCTCAATAAAACTCCACTCTACACTATCGAAGGCTTTCTCGAAGTCGACGAATAATAAAAGGCCAGGGATCTGTTCAGTATTTGTGTAATTTATAATACTATCTAGAAGCCTAATGTTCTCTCCAATAAAACGCTTTTTTAAAAAGCCGGTTTGGTCGTAGTTAATAATCTTTGGTAGAACTTTACGTATTCGACTAGCAATAGATTTGGTCGCAATTTTGTAATCACAGTTTAAAAGGGTAATTGGTCTCCAGTTCTTTAAAAAAATGGCCGGTTTGTTCTTTTTTGGTAAAAGCGTGATTAATTCTCTTCTTTGAGTAATTGATAGAAGGCCTTTTGCATATGCACAATTTAATGCGTTTAATAGGTAGTGATGTATGTCATTCCAGAAAACCTTGTAGAATTCGGCTGGGAGGCCATCGCTTCCAGGACTTTTGTTTGGTTCCATTGATTTTAAACTTTCTAGGCATTCAACTTCAGTCAGTAGACCTTCACATTCATTTTGTTCCTGTTCATCTAGCATCATAGTGTTTCCTTCTGGAAAGAAGATGTCCTCGTACATATCATCAGCTTGTGGACTACAAGAAGAATAAAGTTGTCGGTAGAAGGATTCTGCCTCTTTCAATATTTCACTGTCTGACTTAATGACACTATTGTCAGCGAGTTGAAGGCTCTTAATGGTTTTTTTATTAAAATGTCTTTTTTCCAAATTCAGAAAATATTTCGTATTTTTCTCTCCTTCATTATACCAGCGAGACTTAGATCTTATAATCGTGCCCTGGATTTTATGTTTGGAAATCTCTTCTTTTTGGAGAATTTTAACATCTAATTCATTTAATATGTCTGTTTTTTCTGTTTCTGAAACGTTATTTTCTTCCAGCCTCTTTTGAAGAGCTAATATATCGGCCTCTAAATTGGTTTCCTGTGATTTCATTTTGGCTTTTTTTTTCTTAGCATAGTAAAGCGAGCTTGATCGAATTTGTAATTTCATAGTGTCCCAGAGGAGAATAGCGTCAACTTCAGTGTCATTTTTGTAGTCATTCGCTACTTCATTAATTGTTCCCTTGATCAAATTTACATATTCACTTTCTAACAAAAGGGAGGTATTTAGTTTCCAGAAACCTGGACCCCTGGGATTTGTATTGTTTGTGAGGTGTAGTGTTATAAGGGAATGATCAGTTTTGAAGCCAGGTAAAATGTCTGCTTTGGTAATTATTGTACTTAGACTACAGCTAGTCAAAAAGAAATCTAAGCGGCAGTGTATGTCGGGTTTCCTCCTCCTCCAGGTAAACCTTTTAGCATCTGGATTGAAGATGCGCCAAAATATCTACTAAATCTAACAAATTGGCGATGTACAAAACTTCTTTTAACGAGTTTTTATGAGTTGTAGGGTTTCCTCCTATTTTGTCTTTTTCAACCTCCAGAACTAAATTATAATCACCTCCGAGAACTATCTCTCCGCAGTTGAAAGAGAGAAGCTGGCTTAGCACATTCTTAAAAAAGGTAGGGTTGTCGTCATTTGGCGCATAGATATTTACTAGAGTCAAAATTTTTCCTTCCGTTTTGATGTCCGCTATAACGAGTCTTCCCTCTGGATCGGAAAATTGTTTAAGAATTTGGAATTCAAAATTGTTATTAAAAAGAATACAAGTTCCGGCACTTGCACTTGAAAAGCTGCTAAAAATAGCTGAAAAGCCCCATTCTGAAGTCCACCAGTTCTCTTTCTCTTTAGTACAATGGACTTCTTGAAGAAAATAAATTGCATAGCTTTTCAGTTTGAGCCACCGAAAGATCTCACGCCTTTTAATGGTGTTTGACAGCCCTCTCACATTTAAAGAACAGATCACAAAATCTTCAGCAAAGTGATGATTGTAATGCAATTCGGATAAATACTATTGGTAGGACTGTTGAAGCGGTAAAGATATGCAAAAGCGTTAGCATCTTGAAAAGCGAGGTGATAGTTTTTGACACGAACAGAGAAATATAGGAGGACGGAAAAAAGTATAAACAAACACAGATATATACACACACACATACGACTAAAAAGACCAAAATAAGTCTGGGAAAAGGCATTACAGATTGAAAAATGATCTATCCGGCACCAGCTATGGAAATTGGAACACGATATCAGCTATTTCAAGGCTCCTTATTATGGTGGCAGAATATTTTGAAAAACAAAACAATAAAATAACAGAAATTCAACAATTCGCAAAAAGGATATACACATCCAGTCAAAGGAAAGTTTTTTATCCTTGCGCTTGCGCTTGTGCTTGTGCTTGCGTCGCTAATAAAAACCAGACTTAAAGAGCGTGTGTTTTTATTCCTGTGGCTGTTTTTAGAACTGTCGGATAGCTTTGAAAATGATGTGTCCCCTAAGAGCTGAAGCGTGACAACGACAATTACTGAGCTTCGGGGTCTCAAGCGACCGTTTTGCGAATGCGGAATAATCTTGCGTGATAATGATTTCAGCCGTGACATTTCGCAAACGTCAGTAAACAATTTAATACACGTGACGTCTGCCAGCACTATTCTTCAAGAGTCTTTCAGATCGGGGCAATCAACCCTTTACAGCCAGGTAAGTTTATTTCGCTTAGAGAGAAAGGAAATATCAGAAGTTAGCAGGAATATGAATTGCTATTAGAAACTCGCTGAAAGGAAGTCGATTGAGGCACGTAGTCTTTGCTAACTGGTTAAAACCAACCTTTCCCTTTAGATCGTCATCGTATGTCTGCAAAGGAACCAGCGTTAAAACTGCGATCCAAAGCAAAGCAGACGAGACGTCCTTAATCTGCCGAAAGCAGTCGAATTCGAAGGAGGTAAGGCTGATTGATTCACCACCGTAGTTTTAATAAGTTACGAGAGAAGAAGAAGGGGTCGAAAAGGCAGGAGTGCCAGGTACTTCCGTAACAACAATGTCGGAAAGGCTTGCTCTCGGCTCGAGAGAATAGCAAGTTTCTGAGGCAGTGTTAGTCTGCTTTTGTTATTTATGACCGTGCAGGAGATGTTTTGGTTTGAAAAATACAAGCAACACAGGTCGCCACACGGCGTTGTGTTTGTCTAATGACACTGTAGCCTATTTTAGGCGTTCAGTTGGCTATGGCGTTCCTTTGCGGACACAATTACCATATACGGGTTCAAACAATATTAAACGAGGACAAATACAAGAAAACCGATGCATTTAATGTTAAAACAGAAAAAATAAGTCGAACCGCATTCATACATATATATTTCTAACTTATCACATACAAATATTAATCAAACCGCTTACAAGAATAAATCGAACCGCATGCAGATATAAAATATATAGTATAATATTGTGCTCTGTGTATTGTTATTGATAGAATGTAAATAAGGTATGGGGAATCGCTCTGCCTTAGGACAAGCCCAAACCAGACCAATAGTCTGGAGGAGGCACTCCAAATAGAAACCCGGTTTCCTCGCGCGGGTCGGGAGGGCGGGTCGCTGGATCTAAACTAATCGGCGGCCTAGAGTAGAGTGCATACTTCATTCATAATTTGCATATCCCCAGGGCATTATATTAACATATGCAAATGACTTTGCATAGATCTCAGAGAAACAAGCTGTTTGAGAAATCATGAGCTCAAGATACTTAGGGAAATGGTTTTCCGCGTGCCACTGAATAGAAAGTATTTCAGAGAGCTTGATTTTGTTTTTCATTTTTCTGACGGAATAGATCATAATTGCCAGGATCATATCTCTCGTTAATTCAGTTGTGTAAAATACACCTTAACTTGTCTTGACGTGACCTTCTCCAACTCATTAATGATTCATAAGTTTGATTGCCAATATTCGTCAAGTGCATGATTTTTTATACCCAATGAAAACTCAGATGAATATCACACGTGTTTTGGATCACATACAATCTGAACGACGAGTGGTTTTCATCTGACGTCAAGATTCTTGACTAAAAAGAAAACAAATCAAACACAAAACCATGCTTTTAATTACCGCCAGCTACAGTGCAGGTTCATTTGCTTTCATTTACAAAAATTTTTACATCGCAATTCGTAAACTTCGGGAGCCAGCCATATGGCAGCTGTTCCTATATTTCACAGCTTACAGACTGTCATGATCCAAACTCAGCACTTTCGTCTCCCTTTT